>JAAGKR010000855.1:40380-157885 GCA_011419295.1 Clarias macrocephalus | reverse complement strand
TCCTCGTTATGAGCCACTGCTGTGTCTTTTTCCCTTAGTGCTCACAGGATGGCTTGCTTGTCACCAAAGCACAGAAATTTGATGATTATCCAGGCCTGTTGCACCCACTCCTCCACAGCCAAATTGGTCGACCAGTGCAGGTTGCCAGTTCTGTAAAATTGCTCTGTACAATGGTGACAGCCTGTGCCTTTGAGGCTCATCAAGTTCAAATCAGAGTACAAGCTTCCAGCCTGCATGTTGGCAAGAGCATTCTGAAGGTCCATCACTGTGGCTTTCCAGCTCTACGCTTGGCTGTCAGCGCTTACTGTGGATTTGATCAATGTACGTTTTTATGTGTATGATTGTATGTTTCTCCATCAGCTCCACCAGCTCCAATATTGATATATTTAGCTCTGTGTACCTGTAGTCTGATTAATACCGGAATCACAATGGAGCAATCCAAATGAGATCAACTCAAATAAAATTTTTATCCAATTGATTGTAATCTTTTTTTACTTTTTCTTTTTTTTTTTTACATTAAAAGAAAGATAATAATAATAATAATGTATACTCTGTCATTTTGCAATAAAATGATTGTGTAAGTTTTTGTAAAGGATTTAAAACTATTTGCAATAATTGTAAAGCAGGAGTGGCAGGATGGCTGGCAAGCTATCATATTCTAAGGGTACAGTAGATGAGAGAGTAACCTTAAAAATGTTTTCGTAGCAATTGATATTTGAATGGTTTGGGCAGCAAAACGAGGTAATCACCATTTTCCAACTTTTCCCCATTTTTGTAATTTAGATTATTGTCCACAGACACACACATGACTGTCTATATTTCTTTTTTAGAAGCATTGAGCTTTCATTAGCACTGGTTTTGCTGCATTTGGGAGCCATGATGCACTTCATTATTTACAAATATAATCTTGTGGGCCCACAGCCGTAATTTATGGAATGTCAGGCATAAATTACGGTGCAAATTTACTGCCATCACAATCTTGCTATCCAATAATTAATTACACTCAGATGGTTTGTTGTTACAGATTTAATGTAACTCTAAAGCAGCATGTTTAAAAGTCTAAAAGTGCTGACTAGACTTACATGCTGTTAGAGTAACATAGCCTTAAAAACCTCTCTCCATTAGGACCTATAATAACAGTTCATTAGGAATCTGCAAGTGGAAAGAAATATTTTGGATTGGCGAAAATCTTTGCATGTCAACATAACTTTTGCAATATTGTTTCTCCACTGAATTGTCATGGATGAAGTTTGTCTTTTGCAAGCTGATGATTCAGCTTGAAGCAACACTTTTTTTTTTCAGATTCAGGCCAGACATCTTAGCATTTGTGTCTTTCTGAGAGTAGAAATCATTGTTAATAAGCAGAACTTGATATCATTTAGGTCTATTTTGTGCACTGATTAATAAAATATTCCATTTTAATTAAAAACTGTGGTCACAGTAATTGCAAAGAGACACTAGGCTTTGTTGCACCTAATTGTAATGAGTAGCATGTAGATGGAGCGTGGGAGATAATGAAGTTCACGTGAAACATGGCTATCAGCATCCAGCACCAGCTGTGAACGCACCCACCCACAAACACTCAGACACACACACAATAAAATAAAATAAAATAAAATAAATAAATAAATAAATGGTTTCCACTGGGGGGGTTGGGTGATTGGAAAGCACTACCCATATAATATTAGTACATACTCATTATTTGCTTTTGAGTATTTTCTGAGTTTGTGTTAAATACATATGAGTGCGTGTTGCCATGCAACAGAAATTTGTAAGGAGACTTTGAGTTTTCAGAGACACAAGAGTTTTTTTTTTATTTTTGTGAGTGTTTTTGTAGCAGGTGAAGATGCCAGTGTCATTGGCATAACCCCTGCAAGCTTTAAGCATCGTGCTATCAGCAGGCGCCCAATGTGGGTCACAAACCTGTAATAAAGCAGGGGAGCTTGTGCTCGGATTTGGCTGCCTGTTTTCTTTCTCAGCATCCGGCAACATCCAGAGCATTGTGTTAAATTATTGGGGTCAGTGCCTCTGCCTGCTCCCGTGATTTGTTTGAAGATACACAAGGCCCATTTGACACTGAAGGGCATTTGTTTCTAGTACAAAGGCTGTACATAAAAAAGAAGAAGGAAAAAAAAAATACCAGATTGAGACAATGCCAATCATTCGTCAGGGTGACTTTGATATCAGATGCAAGTCTTGCCTGCCACCATATTTTCCACTGAAAGACTTTTACTTGCATCTTCATCAATATGCCTGACCGGCTGAAATAAGGTGAAAGGTACACTTTTTGGGTTTAGTCTAATTTCAACAAGGTGTCTGATTCTCCAGAATATCATCAAACAGGCATCATCCCAGTTACAATGTTGCAGCTAATCAGCTTAATGAGGCAAAGATTGCAGCAGTAATCAGGCATCATTAGGCTTATGAGTATTTATTATCGGTGGCATGGACACAATATAGAGGTGCCATAATGACACACAAAAAAGGGGATGGCACAATCTGTTTATTAATGGCCTGCTGTCAAAGGGTCGGTGCAACCCAGGTCATCCATCACCTCTGAATTCTGCCATAGCCATGATAGATTTGCTTTCCTTCTTCTGACCCAAACATTATACGTTTCAAAGACAGCAAAGGATGCAAGTGAAAGTTCAGTGTGTCATGTAGGCTACCCCGAGGCTACCTCCTGCAGAGCGCTTGTGAAGGTGATGTTAGTGGTGTGACACATAAGGAAAGTCAAAGCAGGTGTCTGTATTTAAGTGTAAGAACAAGAACACTATTTCTGTGCCCTCGTGTTAGATTCCAACCGTGTCTCATCTTGTTTGCCTTTAAGCTCAGTTTCATGCTGTTTGGAGCCTGTTTTGCTACAAGCTGAGGAATCACATGCTTTCATATATGCGTCTCCTTGATGTTTTCTTGCTCTCTGTTTGCTAGCAACGGCATACTTATTAAGGCACACGTTTTTCATGTGCATCAAAGTTTGTTGCTGCAGCTTGATGGACGATGAGCAGCAACATGTCCAGGTAACAGTCGATTTATCTGCAATAAAGAATATTTTGTGCGAAGCAAGTAACTGATGGTTTGCTGAATATCTAAAAGACATTTAACGCCTGTGTGGGTAGATGGGGTGGGAGTAGTAGGAACCAATGCTCATTAAAACAAGGCTAAAAGAAGCATTTGAAGGACATTAATTACTTTAGTGGGACTTGGTTCTTCAGTATCGCATGGATAATTACACCCTGTGTACCTTATGGATGCTATAATATGTAATAGCTAACTCTGAAATTATTAAAAAAATTATTTTGTTAGGACAACAGACTTTAATTTTAAAACAGATGGCTTGATTTACCGATATAGATTAATTTTTTTAATCATTCTGTATAGTAGTATATTTTAGAATTTACATGGATCTATGAAATTTGCACAGAACCTCCAGGTCCATTTCTCCAGGATAGCTTTGGACTAACCTCCACACCATTGCAGAATAAAAATTACAATAAGCTATAAGTATATATACACTCACACTCAGACACACTGGTCAACCATATTAGTATGACCACCCAGCCTAACATTGAGTAGCCCCCCCCTCCTCCCCCCGCCTTGCTACCAGAACAATAATAACCTTTGTGTGCTGACACCTTCATATTGGACCAACATCATCCTTTTCCTCAATTTGAGGAAATAACTCTTCTATTGGATTGGACTACATGGGCCAGCCTTCACTCCCTATGTGCATCAATGTGCATCGTCTGTTCACCGGTTTTCCTTCCTTGGATCACTTTTAGTTTGCTCTGACCACTGCAGCCTGGGAAGGCTGTCCAAATTCATGAAGCGGGTTACTGCTGGTTGAGATAGAAAGGTGTCAGGACGCACAGTTGTGGTGGAAAAGGGGGTATCTACTCAATATCAGACAGGTGGTCATAATGTTATGGCTGATCAGTGTCTACAGTATATAAGCCCAGTGGTATTAACAAATAATGGGGATGGGTCTGGTCAATGTTTGTATATTTATATTTACAGCACAGTTTACTTTATTTACATGACTTAAAGCAGGGAGATGATAAATAAACTGCAAAAGTATTCAGTAACTACATAAAGTAAATAAACTGCATATTTTATTTTGATTCTGATTACCTATAATTAATATTAGCAGGCAAATCCAGTGCAGCCTCAAGCTGCGCAATCATGATATCAATATGTGTTTGGATTTTAAATAAAGCTCACAGCATATAGCAAACGGTGAAAATAGAATAACAAAAAAAAAAAAAAAAGTAGACAAGAATGGCAGAAAATGTCATGAGGTCACCCCTTGAGTGTTCAGAGTGTCCTGTATCAACCCACAGTCCTGAGATGAAATGTTAATTAAGATGTAAATACGATGGGGCTGGAACCTGCACTGAATTGATTTCCTTCATCTGAGGACAGACCACTTGTGCTTTTTAATACTTCTCCACTTCTATACTGTATAAGCTACAGATCAGTACCACCGATCAGTGTGGTTTCTTTTGAAACTAGTTTGTTTGTTTACTTTTTTTTTCTGAATACAAATAGCAAAACCTTTCCTGTTACCTTAAATGTATTGAAGACCTTGGCTATGTAATGCTCGTTGTCTGGCTGTTCACATTGGTTGAAAACTGATAAGAAGCAGGTGACCTCCACTCAATCATAGAACCATGGTTAAATTTGTATCCTTCGATTTTCCGTCCTTTCATTCCATGATAATTCCTACGGAGGTTGTCACACGGGTTCATAAGTCAGCCTTATGACAGATTTCACCTGACAACACACAGAGCACAAAACCACACTTGCAAATAAAATGCTCACACAGAATCCTATTAATATTGCTTCTTACTGAGGGTGAAAATTCAGATACAGTGCAAATCTTGTATTCAAAAGAAGAAGCTCTTAGATTGTTAATACTGCATTCTTAAGAACAATGATAAGTCAAACTCACCAAACTTTATGGTCCTAGTTAATAACAGTACACAAAATACATTCTTACTGCATTTGACCTGCATGAGCAGTTATTTGAAACATTTATTAATATATTTAAGCAATATCACATGAGATCGAGTGCTGTTGTGCTGAGTATCAGCATAGCTACCATATTATGTGGTTACAGGCATGTGAGCGCAGAAAATAAGTCATGGTGATAGTAGATGCGGGTGGGGGGGGGGGGGCGCAAACAAAACTAAAATGAAACTTTTAATAATCGCCTGTAAATAGACATTTATCACGTGATTAAGAATCATTACTGCTAGTATGAAATAAATCATGCAATAAATGTACTTTAAAACAGTGAATTGAAGTTTAAAGTGGGTTTATTGTTAGTAATGAAAAACACAAAAATGCACAAAAACAAACAAAAGCTTCATAAACACAGGTCAGTGGCTCTATTTGAAAATAAATTTTGCTCTCTTTTCTTTGTTGAGAATGGTCCAATCACATTATTTAAAAAACAATATTGATTCCCTAAGAACAAAAGTGGGAGAGTTTTTTTTTTTAATTGTAAATAAATTATATTAGGAAATACTGCGACTAAATGACTTTATTTAATTATTAAAATAAATAATTATGTTAAATAATTACATGTTAAAGTAGCATGCTTCTCTGCCTAACTTTAAGGGGGGCGGCGCCCCTGCTCCCCGTATTGACAGGCCACCACAGATAACAGCACAACCTTGTGAGTGATATTGATATTAAATTTATTTTCAACAGATTATGATTTTGCCCTGCAATGGATTGGCAACCTGTACATGGTGTACCCTACCTTGTGCCCCAAGTCTTCTGGTATACTCTGGTATATGCTCCAGGCCCCTCGTGATAAAGTGGTATAAGTGAGTAGATGAGTAAATGAGTGAGATTATGATTTGTTTGTTTATTTAATCTGCTACTTGGATCTGCCAACATGAATAGTTCTGTGACATGCGGAACTGGTGTTGAGCTGGTAACTGACAGTTAGTGACTGACTTTGTGTAATAAAAAAGGGTGAAAGCAGTTCTAAATTCTTACTGGACTTACTGTATGTTGCAAAAGGGTAAGGAGAATAAACTCCTAAGTTTCTTTAGAATTTTTGGGTGCTAGGGTGTACAGTCACTTGATCAGGGCTTAGAAGGTAATTTGGAATTCAGCCTTGTGTTAGAAGTTAGTTCATTTTGTAGCTCATGTTAGCCATTAATGGATGGTTCAGAGGCAATTCAGAATGACTTAGCAGTTAGTAAGGAGACAAAGTGTTGTTTAAGATATCCTAACATTTTTAGTGTGATACAGCCCATTGGTAATACAGCTAATATATTTAAACGTTCTAGTAATGTTATGTTCTACAGTATATCATTGCACGTATCTCGTCCAATCAGATTGTTTAGATCTCAGTCAAAACTAAGTGTTCTATTGTTCTATAATAAGGTATGAAAATCTTTGACAGGAATATTGGTTTTGAACAAAGTGAGACATATTTGAACTCTTGTCCAATGAGTGCTGACTGATAACATGAGTTTATCATGCCCCAATATGGGCCATTAAAAAAAAAAAAAGAAGAAAGAAAAAAAAAGAAAGAAAAAAAAGAAAAAAAAAGAAGAAAGAAAAAGAAAAAATGAAATAAAAATGCTGCACCAAGTGAAAACCACATTGTGT
Organism: Clarias macrocephalus; assembly: GCA_011419295.1. Taxonomy (NCBI): domain Eukaryota; kingdom Metazoa; phylum Chordata; class Actinopteri; order Siluriformes; family Clariidae; genus Clarias; species Clarias macrocephalus. Next base: position 151,255 of record JAAGKR010000855.1, on the reverse strand, counting down.
ACTTGGGTAATATGACAAGACACCAAAAGTAAAGTATTTTGCACTAAATCTAAATTCCACAGTGGGGCCTTATCTCATATATATATATAGTTCAGACTGAAAGTTTTCTGACCCTTTTAGATTTCCACAATCTGTAATGTTTTTCACTCTCGTATAACTCTTTATTGTATCTGCATCATTTTCCCCTTCTATACTGACTAATCATCAGCATCCGCACAGCATTATGCTCCCACCACCATATTTGACTCTAGGGATGGTTTTAATAAAGTGCCTGATTTCCTAATTCCAAATAGTTAAATCTTTGTATCATCATACCAGAATATTTTTTTCCTATGATCTGAGAGTCCTTTAGACAGTTTTTTGGCGAACTCCCAGCCAGCTGTCATGTGCCTTTTACTGAGGAATGGCTTGTTTCTGGCCACTCTACCACAGATGCATGATTGGTGGAGTGCTGCAGTAATGGCAGTCCTTCTGTATGCCTACACATTTACACACTAGACCCAGGATCTCATATATTATCATATTTATAGTGACCCTTGGGTTTTTAGTTATCTGTCTGACCAAGGTGGTCCTTCATCTCCAATTACTCAGTTTGGTTGGGCAGCCATATCTGGAAAGATCTGTTCCAAATCTTTTCCAAAGATCCTAATGGATTTATTTGCATTCTGACAATCTACTGTGAGACCTTAGATGCATGTCGAATGAAGTCAGGTAGGCACAGGTGGACACCAGTCAAGTTGTAGAAGCATCTCAAGGACCACTGATATGAGTAGATTGCATTAAAGTTCAGTTGCACATTTTTGAATACTTATATACATGGGGTATTTCATTTAGTAATTTAACTATAAAAAAAAAAAAAAAAAAAAAAATATATATATATATATATATATATATATATATATATATATATATATACTGTATATAGGTTAAAATGAAGACCCTGGTTTATTTTCTCTAAAGCCAGCTTTCTATACTGTATGCCTGCAGTGCAATTTTACTGCTACTGGGTCACACTCCTGCATTACACTGTGGTCAGTTGACATACTGGCTTTCAGCTTTTCTGATCAGTTAGCTGGCTTTCAGGACTTTTTACTCAAGGTGTCCTCAAGCTTAGAGAATGAGAAATATACACTGAAAGTACTTCTGGCTCTATCTTAGTGTGTGAGGTGGCTGTAGGCCACTATACACCCCCAAGTGCTTCTGATGCTTTGCATTTGGCTGTCTGCCACTGCTTGCCCTTTTCCCCCCATAGGGGGCTCTGCAGTTATACCTAATGCTTGTTTCACTCTACTTCTTGTTTTCTGTCCATCTACATATTTAAATATTTGCATGTAAATTACAAATCTGGTGTCTGGTGTTTTTGATTTATATTACCAATCTCATTTACTCCCGACACAATGAGCCTGATTGTTTATATATTTATTTTTTAGGAGAAAAAAGAGATTGAAACTTTCTTTTTTTTAAATATGGTATTACCTACATAATACATACACAAGAGCTGTCCATCTATAAAATGTAGTTCCATAAAGAAGCTAAAGGATATTTCCTTTACATATAGTTAATGTTGATTAATATTAATCCAACTGTTTTGCTGTGTCAGCAAATGGCATCAAAAATTTATCAATTAATTAATATAAAGGTTTGTGTCCTAATTAAGAATTAATTTGTCTATTATTATAAACAATATGGAAAATAATAGCCTAATTTACAACTATCATATAGTTCAGGGAAAGAAAAAAAAAGCTACATGCTTGTTAAAAGGAAACATTACAGTAAAAGTTCAACAAATTCTTATATAAAAGTTAACATTTACCTACCTCAAGGATTTTTTGAGTTATCCACAGAAATAATTCATTCCACAACAACCACTGACTGGAATTATAATGCTTCAGCTTGTTGAACAATAAAATGTAAAGCCAGCAAGGGCACAAGAGACAGCCTATTTTCTAGTATACAGCGTGGGCAAATGAAGGCCATTTCAACTGAACAGCATCCACTGACCTGAGCAGGGTTCTGCATTAAAAGAATGCAAAAATGAAAAATAAATAAATAAATAAATACATATATGTCTTATATTTCAGATGCCAAACTATTTTGTTCTATTTGTTTCTCATTCTGATGGACTTCACGATTCAGACTTTTTTTTTTTTTTTTTTGCAATTTCAGAGTCTTTTTTTTTTTTTTTGTATAAATGAAACCATACATAAAGTTGCTAAATATCAATATAACTTCAAAGGAAAACATAATATAATTTGCTTAAAGATGTTAAGATGCTCTAATAAACTAAAAAGCTGATCTCCTAAAAAACAATCATAAATGGGTTTACACATAATCTCTCTTCATGCTAACAACAAAAGTAACAATTCCATCACCATGATAATGATAAACAGTTAAACAAAATAAATATTTTCCTGGTGTTAACCTTTAGAGGCAATGACAATAAAATACAATCTCTGTACGTCTTGCTTAAATGTGCCCCCCCCCCCAAAATATGAGGTTAACATATTTCGATAAATATCACATTTCATTCCTAAACATCAACTCCCAAGCCCACATAAACATTCTTTCTGAAATTCTTCTAATTTGCAACTTAATAAATTCCAGGAAGTGACAGGGAAAAAAATAAGTAGAATAATAATCATCATAATTATAATCATAATAATACAAGGTAAGGGAAGTATATGTATTTTAAGAGTCATTGATTTACTTCTGGATTACAATGTTAGAGTAAGGATTCTTTGTTGCAGTTGTAGCACATCTAACACCAATTCAAATGCAGGTGCTTGTTTTTTCAGGAAATTCATTTAACTTCATTAGGGATGTCAGGGTGCCTGTGAAGATGTAATTCATTAATCCCAACCAGTGAACAGTGTGCTTCATACTGTTGTGGAAAATCAATGGAGTAAAACTGGAGAGGTGCCAACCCAGTCACACTGAGGCAACAGGGACAGCTATAATTAAAGTTGCAGGTTTAACTCTATCACGTATCGTCCTGAATGAGCTAAACTGTGCCAGGCCACCGGTTGTTAATATAATCAGTTCTGTACACAGGTACACAAATCACGTTGCGAATTTAGGTTCAAGCTGAGTTTACTAACATTATTTGTTAGAAGTCACTTGACATTAGAAGTTTTTTATTTTATTTTTTACTATTATAATTTTTATCTATCTATCTATCTATCTATCTATCTATCTATCTATCTATCTATCTATCTATCTGTGTGTGTGTGTGTTTGTTTCTTAGGTGTGCCTTTTGATCTTGTGACTGGAAGTTATGTACCGTTGGCACTCGTGTTTAAGATATATTCTTTTCGGACATTGTGAAAGCATGGCAACATTAAAATGACTATGCTGCTTTCAGACATGCTCACATCCTACAAATTGCCCAAACACTATAGCAGGTGTGTGCAGGAGCCTCCTTGAGGTTGTCCGCAGTAAAAGTTAATGAAGCAAAACCAAAAGCCCTTCAAGGGCCTGAAATTAGCCCATTGAAGTGGAAAATATTTGATTGATATTTTATTGCAGGGAATGAATGAGCAGATACTAAGAGGCACCTTGTCAATATTTTTAGGGGGCTGGCTAGTAGCAGTTGAAAATCTGGGCAATAAGAATAACTTTTACATGCAGCCTAACATGAAAATGGGCACTTGGGAAGATTCAGACAATTGAGGATGCTTTTGAACGTTGCTTTTTGAATAATTGCACTCTTAATAATGACATTATTTGGAACTGGCAAGACTATAGAGATCTACAGAGCGGTTGCACAGGATGTTGAGGTAAAAATGAAAAAAGGAATGCATTGACATTTAAACTATGACAATGCTGCTAAAATACTTTGCAATATTTTATCATCACCACTTATATCATTATTAGAGAACATTAGAGAAGAATAATCCGAATATGATTTTGTCAGTGGTGGCGTAGTGGTCAGCACTTTGACCTCACACCTTAAGCTTCAAGGATTTAATTCCCACCTTGGGTCTGTGTGATTCCCATCTTCCAGGTTCTCTGGTTTAATCCCACAGTCCAAAGACATGCAGATTTGGCATGTAACTGGAATTAACAAAATTGCACATAGTGTGATTGTGTGCACTGTGATGAACTGGCACCCTGGCCAGGGTGTACTGTACCTCATATCCAAAGTCTCCTGGAATAGGCTCCAGGCCCCAACGACACTATACAGAATAAGTGGTATAGAAGATACATAAGTTATTTTGTTGAGTTATTTGATTTATACAACTGGATTAATTCCTTGTTACACATGTACAGTAACATGGTTATGGGTCTTCTGTGGTTTGTGTGTGTGTGTGTGTGTGTGTGTGTGTGTGTGTGTGTGTGTGTGTGTGTGTGTGTGTGTGTGTGTGTGTGGTAAATTACTTTGAAACCACCTGGTTAAAAATGATTTGGTCAGCCATAAAATTACAACATGAAAATGTGCCCAGTATTGTATTGGCTACAAGACATTTGCAGCAGATCATTTGGGCGGTGTGTGTGGTTTGTGGGATGGGGTGGGGCGGGGCATCCATGGTCGGACTTGTTTGTCCAGTGCATCTCATGGGTTCTCAATTAAATTGGGGTCTTTGGAGTTTGGAGGCTGGGTCGGCAATCGTGGGCTCTTTGCCTGCTGGGTCCTATGCGCAGTGGGCTGTGGTGCACTTGGTGTCCTGTTGCTTTTCTTCTGTGGCCACCATTGACTTTTTAAATATATGTGCTGCATTGGCTTTTCTATTCAGATGGGCTGGTTTTTGGACCCTGCAGGCATGCATGTGCCTTGAGTGCACATGATCCTGTCATCATTTACTGGTATATAATTGATGATCAGTTTTAATGTGTTAATGTTATGGCTGAATAGTGTACAGGATGTTGTTTTCCTACAGTTATCTCTATGGGAAATATATAATTTTGACATTTAGCGGGCATACAAACGTCACCATCTATCGAAGTTAAATAAATAAATATTTCACATATATGATATACAGTATGTAACATATATGAACAGCTTTCTCTTACATACTGTACATCTCAGTATGAGCATCCCTGATTTATGTTGTTGATACTAATATATTAAGCAAGTAAAAATAGATGCAAGGTCTGGAGTGAATTATGCCAAAATAATAAACAAATCAATATCACTAGCTGATATTTTTTGCCTTCTTGTCTCAGAGAAAAAATGTTCACATGGAACGTTTTATACATAATGTATAGAATATTATCGACAATTCACTTGAATGCTGTTATGTATGCTACATTCTCCACCAACATATTTGAGCAAAGTAACCTCTACTACTATGTTATTTGAATAAGATCGATATGTAATCAATATTCATTTTTAACATGTTGGATGTAGCTCACTTTTTGCATAAACTTGGTGCTTTTCACAACATATAATTAGGCCTACTGGCCTCATGAAATAAACATACCTTCTCCATCTATACAAAAACATTCCACCTAGCAAGTCCAACGGGAACACTGTATGGCAACATGGGGATTTTTCAAAATGCAGAAAGTCTCTATAGTATCTGTAGCCTAAATTTACAGCCTGAAGACTTTCTGTGTGTTGAACATTATTTATGAGATATCAATCTTATTTAATTAGCATAATGGTAGAGGTGGGCTTGGTTAAATTATGTGACATACAGGGCTTCCGAGTGAAGGTTTGATATGTTGATATACAACATATGCTTGTGACTGGATGTTGATATTCAGCATACAGAGTGTCCAACAGATAAGTTTCATGTGATTTCTTTCTTCTATGAGACTGGGTTGGATTTTTAAAGCACCTTCCCTATTCCAAAGCACAGATAAAAAAAATAAAACAATATATCTTTCCTTTCTCCATACCCAAACAAAAACAAAAGAAAAAGGCATGATTCTTCAAAGTAAAGGCACTCACCTCTACAGTGTCCAGGCAACCTGGCATGCACAGGATTTTATTTATTTATTTATTTATTTATTATAGTTTTTTTACATGGTTGTGACGTTTCCCCACATTCTACTTGCGGTATAACAAATCGGTTATTAGTATGGAAGCTGTGGCAACTCGTGGTCTCACATGAGCCAGGATCTTGTCTAGGTTTAATTAGTATTGAGAACTGACAGACTGTTCCTCCCTTTGCCTTGATGTCGTAGATTGCTTTTGGCATTACTGACCATGTAATCATTGCTTGGCAAGTCAGAGAGAGGGCTTTATTTTCAAAGCCTCACACTTCACTGATTTACTGTGCATCTGTGCGATTGATAACAGTGCTTTATCAGGTGCTCTAATCCCCCTCTGACTGAGGTTACCTCCATGGTTGGGCTCCCCTGCTAAAATACCACAAGCAACGGAAAAGGAGAGGTTATGACAACTACAGTGGAGCTGTCCATCCAGACTGGCCTGTGGTCCTTTCAATTACAGCACAAACACAGATCCTATCAACATTTGATTAGAAACATCGAAGAAATTAAAGCATAAAATGATGCCTTCAGATTCATAGGGTACTCAACCCAATTTAAAATAAATTATTCTTATCTTTCCAGCTCTGTATTCTGGCAGTTTTTCAAGAGGTGCAATGATAATTTTGATGATATGATTTGACCCTAGCAAGTTTCTTAAAGTGTTAACGTGACCAAATTATTCGATCTGAATAGTTTTCATAGCAAATACGAAACAAATAAACGAGCCCTCTTTCAGCTGTAAGTGTTTTCAAGCTTCAGAAGATGGTGCTATTTATTTTTGGATACATTCTTAGAATAAATCATTATTTACTGGACTAGCATGAGGACATGTTTTTTTTTTTTTTGTTGTTGTTTTTTTTTATACTACTATGCACTTGTGTAAATCACTTTGGATAAGGGTGTCTGCTAAATACCATTAATGTAAATTCCTCTTTAAACTCATACCTCATTTGAAATTCGTAGACATCTAGATGTAACTGTGTGATACCAATATTGTTTACACATAGGGCACATTACATCTTAGCTTTTATATTGTGCATATACTATATGCACAATCTATTGTTAGGTTTTGCTTTGTACATTAAAGACCAAAAGTTCTACAAGTTATGGGTGTTATCTAGCCCATTACTGAATTATTGTTAAATATATAAATATATAAACAGTAAATAAAGTTATTCTTCAATAGATTGTAGTAATAATATTACAGGCCACCATGGAACTAGAATCAAGCTTGCAAATCTCTTTCTCTCTCTCTAGGTCATAGACGTGATATATATTGCATTCAGGCATCAACTTTATTAGAGCCATTTGTGCATGCCCACATTCATGGAATTACCCAACCAGGTTGGAGGTTGGAGTAGGACCAACATACTTCCAAACATTTTACTGGCCAGTTTTGATGAGCCTGGGCAAACTGTAGCCACCTGCGCTTGGCTATCAGTAACGGAACCAAATATGACCTTGTGCTGCTGTAGCACGTCTGACTCAAGACTCATTGACATGCTGTGCATTCAGGCAAGCTTTTCTGATCATCATATTTGTAAAGACTGATTACTATAGACTTCTTGTCAACTTGAATGAGGTTGTTCTCTACCTTAAAAGGCACCATATAAAACAACTTGGTTTGCACTGTAGCACCGTCACCTCACACGTCCAGGGTTGGGGATATAAATGGGTTTGCATGCTCTCCTTGTGCTTACAATTGAGAACAAATAAGAAAGGATACAGGTGCTCCTATTAAAGTGACTGGTAAATGTATGTTTCAAAACTCTGTACCAATTTCAATATCAATTATTGCATTATGGCACTCATACAATATAATGTTTTGCAATGTTAAATAAATCCCAGAATAAATAATTCCTGATTTAAAACTTCCAGTGTATATTCCCGAGAATATCTAATAGATTTCAACACTATTTGAACATAGCATGAAGTTAATTCGGACTGGCACAGTAAAAATGCAGCTGGCAGTGGATCTGGCTGGTGCTACTATACAGCTGGTCGAGTTAAGTTGACAATCATGGTAATTTAATAGGGCACATGCCTCAGTAAATTGCAACTGGAGACACTTGTGCTATTGACTATCACTTGGGACATACATCAGTATTCTCTGTAAATCCTTATATTATATCACACAGTCTTGCACCAAATGCCAAGTTGCAAATCTCACATGTAACAGGATATGATTTAAGTGGTGAAAAATCCGTTTAACTGATAAACTGGTCAACCTCAACAGTGGGAGGCTGCAATCTCATACAATATCGCTTAGAGAATGATCCCGCCAAACATGAGCCGACACTCATTAGACAATCTTGCTCCTGATTGCTCGCAGTCATATTGACAAAGGTCACACAAACAACCAGCATAGTAAAGTGATTATGCAGACCTGTCCCCTGAATGCTCTGACATGCTATGCTCAATTAAAGACACAATAGCTTACTGAAGAAGTAGCCATGCGTTTTGTTTCCAACTCAAAGCGCACCATGAGATTAACACATTTAATTGACTGGCAAAATTGAGAATTCAACAAAGTCACACATCACTTGTTATTGGTGATTTTGGATTGAAATAAAAACATAAATAATTGTGTTTTCATTTTTCATGACGATTTTCCATTTGTGTAAAAATCCTGGTACTAATACATAATGAAACGTTTTGATAATACTTTACAGGCGATCCTGAGAACTCAATGTTCCCAGATGTTTAGAGCGGATACCTGTGAACATTTTATGAGAAATTGTATGCCCTAATTGAATGTGTTATGGTATATGCAACTTATGACATTTCACATATTCAGCAAATATACTGTAACTCTGTTCAGATCATTTAAAGAGCGAATACAGTTGGATAAACACACATGCTTACAGTCGGATTTGCATGGCTCGACACAGGACATAGAAATCTTTTCTGGACGATTAGTTTTGTATTTATAGTTGCATCCCTGATGGCTTCATGGCTTTAACAAGCAAATAAAGAAAATAGACCCTACTTCCTTCTGACTTGTGAAGAAAAAAATGTTTCATTTGTTATGTATGCTTACCCAAAATGTGTTTCACAGTGGAGCAATTTACCTTGATGCTTAGAGTTTAGTGCGGGTTTCTAATGCCACCACCTGCTGCACTATATACACTTTTTTTTTTCATCTTTTCAGAATAAGCATCATACATGTACTGTATATGAAATTACTAATGAAACCAAACAACAACAACAACATTCTTAAAATCTAAAATAATACTTTGTGATGGGAGGAGAAAATACAGATCATAGCCAAATTGTTTTTTTTGTCTATGTCTCCAACACAATGTATATAGACATTTACTTTGTATACCCATTTGTTTAGCATTATCTGTAATAATGCACTTAACTACAGTGCAGTACATTACTTTAGCTACCGCTTTTTAGCCTAGTCAGTTACCAGGCAACCAAAACAAAGAGGCAACTGATTGAAAGGTGTGTAGGAGGGAACAAAAATAAATAAGAACTCATAAAAACACTATATTTTCTTTCTTTTCTTTCTTTCTTTCTTTTTTTCGGTTTTTTTTTATTTTTTTTATTTTTAGAAATCACGGAAATCAACAGAATATGGGGATTGCAGAGCCACCATCTTTAATAACATTTTTGTGCCATTTCTTGCAGTTAGGTTAATTCAGGGATGAATTGCTTTTTCACCACATTTAGACCACCTTAGAGTTTGATTGGAAGCCAACGGAGACCACCTTGCTCAGATCATGTTGCAGCAGTTATTTTAGTTCACACCTGAGTGTGATTACTGGGCTCACACCAGCACAAACAAACTGATCGTTGGAGGTAAAATGCGCTGGATTTAATTTCAATTAAATAAATGTACCCTAAAGTTGACACAAGGCGCTCACAAGCTCATTTTGATTAACCTTGTCTCAGTTTAAGTCTTTGTTTCAAACCATTCTGGCACATATTGATTTCGGTGAATGTCAAGAAAAAAAAGTGTTTAAATGAGGCATCATTAAATAAGCAGATAATGAAAAATTCCTGACTGTGTTATGGCAGCTGAACAATAATTGTTGAGTGATAGAAATGAAGTGTGTATGCCTTGGGATGGTTATATGTGACTCCAGAGGTTTGAAAGATTCAACAAAACTGTCACTGTACCGCTGTTTTATTGATTTTTTTTCTTTTTTTTTCTCCTCCCTATGAGCATTTTCCTTAAGCATCATAGTGATTCTCAGTATTATGCATTAAATATATACTATGCATTTTGGTAAAACCTGGAACATGTGTATTACCTACACATATTCCAGGTTTTACCAAACCTATACTCTTTTCATATGCAAATACTGCATACAGTATATGATCGAAAGTTAAATAAATACAGAAGAATGATGAATATGAATACAAACGTCGCGCTTGAAATGGTTACAAACACAGGTCGGACTAGAACAGGCACACTTGTTTAAGACAGCATGTCACATTTGTTCTGTTTGAGACCATAGACTGTCTAAGAACTAGACAACCCTTGTATAAGAACTAGAGAACCCCTCCATGACACCACCCATAGGTCTTCTGAAGAGCATTTTGAAGCTCAACTGTGGGAGCTCTGGTCTTTGATACTTTGGCAGGATTTCACTCTGCCCAAACTCCTAGTTATCCATGATGCTAATCCATGAATGGGCAAATGGGCAGAATGAACAGAACCTGACTGTTGGTTGGAACCATCAGAGCTTTAGCTTAGCTAAAATTCTAGGGTGGCTAACATTAATCTATTTGCTGAGTTACTTTGCATTTAATTGAACTCATCCATTTTGTATGTCCTCCATACAAATCATCCCATGACGACTTCAACATGTCTGGTGGTAAGTTAGCTGATTAGCTAATGTGATGCATAGCAGACAGCTAGAGGTTTGACATCTGCACTGCAGCTGTGACTCAGATGATGTATACAGTAAATTGTATGATTTAATATAATTTTAATTGATGAATTGCATAAAAATTCGCTATGGAGACCTACGTTTTTTTTTTTTTTTTTTTTGTACTAAGCTAATAGTATGTTTATTTCTCTTGTAAAATTGGACGTTTTAACATTTGGGTCTATGTTGACTCACTTTTGGTGCCAGTGGTCATTCAAGGACCTGCATGTTTTGGCACATCCTCACTGGAATCAGAGGTTGCCCCTTGTTTGAGCCAAGAAGTGTGCAGTGTGCATTGGGATGCTGAGGAAAACAGCAGTTGCCTTACATGTTTGCTTTCATGAATGCTCTGTTGAGTGACCGGATATGAATTTCAAATTAAAGCATGATCATACGTTATTCCTTAATTAAGCAATCACTTGGTAAGGGTTGTGGGGGGTGTAAATCAGATTAATAGTTTATTCCTATAGTATTCTTTGTTTCTTTGTTTCTTTGTTTCTTTGTTTCTTTGTTTCTTTCTTTCTTTCTTTCTTTAAAGCGTGCATCGCAGTGCATGCAGTTATAAACTCGAGTTTGTGCAGATAAGATTGTGTAATAAAATGTGTAAAAAAATGACATACCTCAGTTTTTTTTTTTTTTTTTTTTTTTAGGGTTTTGGTATATTGGTAAAGCTCAAATTGAATTAAATATCCTTTCAGTTTAAGCCACACCCACTTTTGGAAACACAGATAAAGATATGGATATTTGGAACACTAAACTGATACAGACACAGATAGTGACATCGTGTTACATCTCTGACATACAACATCCACTCTTGCATAATTTCAGCACAGATTTCCTCAAAGATATCTAATCAGACAGTGGCAAAGCTCAAAATTTCCTCACTGACAGCTGTTAAATCACTGTAGACAGCTCTTTTATTGCACAGAAAGAGAATAATTCATATTATCATGATGAGATGTATTGACTGTTCTCATTTAACACACCATGTCTCTGGTTACAGCCTGTCTCTAGCTGTCATCTCTGACTGGCTTTATTACCTGTAAATCACTGGCCTCCTGTGGCTTTGCACACAGCACAAAGGGTGGAGACGAAGTTAAGTGACACGAGATACAGCACAAAAGAAGCACAGCGGCTTATCTGAATTTTCTTTCGGCAGCAGCCTCGGAGTAGTGTATACGTTAAGGATGCGCATCCTTCTTTCATGCAAGTACAAAGCAGAAGAGAACCATAAATGTCTGCATTTTTCTCAGTACAATAGGTACAATCTGTATGGGCAACATATCTCTCTATACTGACAAATTCTTTTGGAGTAATTTTCTGCCTCTCTTCTCTTCACACATTCCTATAATTCTTCTCCTTGTCTCCGATCAAATTTACACATCCTTTACCTCACATCGCACTGAGAAATTGGTCAGTAAAAATGCAACATAAGTGACAAAGCCAGGCCTTTATTAATTCTCACAAGAAGCACTCATGCTCACATATGGCTACAATATTTGTATTAGCTTAAAAGCAGAGCTCTGAATGTAAATTAAATGAAAATCCTAATGAAAAAAGAGAAAGGAAATAAAAGCAATCTTCACACAGAATGCACTTCTTATCTCTTCTTCAAATTCTTTCTCTAGTTCTATACCTTTCACGATAAAGACACTGTTTCCTCTTTGCCATGTTTTGCCATAAAAAAAAAAAAAATTCAAACTATGCTTCTCAACGATTATATATACATCTATACTGATATATACAGTACAGTATATACATATATACAGTATATATATATATATATATATATATATATATATATATATATATACTGTATATACTATATCAAATCGATATAAATATAGTTTATACAGTATAGATGTATATATATTGCATTGGCGTGTATTTTATATTTATTTTATTATGTATTTTATTTACAAATAAAACAGAAAGCATCTGTACAATCCAGAGAAAAAATGTCACATCGGTATTATCATGCATTTTTTTTTTTTATTGTTATAATTTTTTTGAAACACATATTTTTAACAATACTAGCTTTACTCAACATTATTTCTTAGCAATACATAACTTTGTCATAGACCCCAACACACACACACACACACACACGCACGCTCGCACGCACGCACACACGCACAGACACACACACATTTCTGCCCTCATCCTCAAGGCATTAATATTTACTGATCATAATTAAATATTAACCTAGATTGAGCCTTCTTCCTCAAAAAAAAAAAAAAAAAAAAAAATTAGAGCACCAATATTGAAGTCATTTCAAATGACCTTTCATCACTAATTTGAGAAATTATCATCACAGGTCTTGTACGATATTGTTCTAGCATGATGTTAATTGATTATATTTATTCTGTTTGTGTTTTCCGATGTGTTGGATAAAGAAGGTATTAACTTCATTCAGTGGGTTTTTAATAAGTGAGATGAGAAAATGTGGTTGGCCTGGAGAACGCCGATATTAGTGTGGGTGTCAGAATGCATTTCAAGCTGCACAGTCTCTGTGGATATTGTCAGCAGAATTGATTAAGTAAATATGGCCTGAGAGCCGTGTAATTTCGTAAGGTGATAAATTGTCAAGGGGCTGCAACATTTTCTTGTGCCAACTTAGGGTAAATATGTCAGGGCATATTACCTTAGAGATAGTGCTTTGCTGGTGTTAGTGGATGAAAACACACACACAATAATTTTTGAACAGTCTCCACATCAGAACATTTTAGAAAAAAAAAATGTACAGCAAGTTTTAAATAAATCTATAGTCAAGCCTATTTTGCCACTTATTTAACCTCGTATGATTTCGTATGTCCTTGCAGTACAATCTGTTGGTCTTTCTTTTTTTTTTTATATATTAGTGGGCTGACAAAAGCTCAGCACTTGAGAGGCTCAGTGGGTTAAGATGCACACCACAAATGAGGACAAGTCCATGCAGGGTCCAAGACTTTGAACTAAAGAGCTACAGGTTCCTACCTTTCCTCTGACACATGCTGTTATGCCCTTGAGTAAGGCGCTTAACCTCAAGTTGTTTCAGGCACGCCGCAACATGCACCCTGCTTCAATCCTACGCAGTATTAAACCTCTATGTCCTTAAAAAAGGCATCTCTGCATGACGAGTTTCACACTGGCACTTTAATAAATAAATGAATATAAATAAATAAACAAATTTTGCACATGAGCAAATGAAAGGTATTTTTTTTTCAAGGCTCTTAACGCTAGGGGAGGTAAGACCAACCAAAGAAAAAGGGATGTGCCATGAGAATGGTGCAAAGTGGACAGGAAAAGCGCGGATAGAGATCAGGATGCCTGGACTGCTGAAAGATGAGAACGGCCTTAAAAATCAAGGTGCACATCGCAGAACTATTTTTATTTTTTATAAAAGGAAATGTGCTTCTGAGCACAAAGTATATATTTTTATTTTATTATTTTTTTATTTGTTCCAGCTACTGCACATACTTAGGATATAACTGCATTACTAGTTAAAGTATGACTTTAATTACATAGAAACTGAAAAAAAAAAAGTCAAAACAAGCATGCTGTTTCACCCTTCTTCATATTCACCTTTATGTCAAAGTGCCACACAGTCAATTCCCTATCTATTCTAAAACCCCAGGGAAGTTCACTTTCGCTTGAAAGAGGCAGAGGCACAAATCTAGGCACGGAGGTCCTCGCTTAGAGAGTTTCTATACCATCCAACAACAATAGTGGCAGCTTACTGAAATACTTGCTCTGAAAGAGTCATTACTCTGTGTGGCACCTTGCATCTGAACATGTAAATGTACCTATTCACATAAAAGAGAGCTTCTTGCACCTACCCCGATGATGAATAAGTCATCTCTGGAACAGAGGCATAATAGCAATAGCTTTCAAAAAGACTTGTGTGAGAGGTGCTGCTGAAATCTATCTCTTAAAATATGAATGTGTTATATAAAAGGCTTTCCATTAGTCCTTCTCCGACAGTCCACTTCACCTTCTCCTATTCTCCTGAACTTTGCTTCAGACTACCTGGAATGGCATGTCTTGGCACCCTGCATATATTAATAGACAAAAGTGTGATGAAATCACTCTGTGATCTTTATAAGGTCGATTGTTTAATCATCAAGCGAACTCAATCGGAATGGAAATATGCCCATTTGTCATACACAGACAAGAAATCCACCTCTGTTGTTCTGTTCCAAACACACTTCACCTCCCACTATGATATAGGTTAATCAAACAATGGCTTGTATTTGGGAGGAGCAAAAAAGGCCCTGGAGAGGGTCAGTCTACTGAAGAGATCCAACACTGCATTTTAACCAAGATCAGTACAATTGTCTCCCAATACTGAACCTTCCTGAGATTTATTGACTTGCTGTTACCCAAAGAGAGGTTGCTAGTTTCCGTCTACTGCCTCTCTGTCACAGTACAGTCCAATAACCCCTTCTTTTATCATTTGCCTTTTGGGAGCTAGCGAGACCAATAAGGAGTGTTGAGCCTGCACATGAGTTTCTATTTTTTTATTTAGAATTTTTGTCTTTTGATAGCTACTGTACATGTGGTTGTGAATTAATTTGGTTCATATTAAAATAGCACATACTGTAACAAAACAGGAAAAAAGATGAAAGGCTTGTCATAGGGTTAAAGAGCTCAATGCTGATGTACTTGTTTCAATAATTAAAGTGTAAAAGGATGCTGAATGTCCAAAACAATGAAATGTCCAGTATACAGTGTCTTTAGGATCATGTATAACAATAGCAGATATTAAAATTATAAATTTTCCGAGGGAAATAAGTGCAGTGCCACATGTTTAGTGTAAGATGTCATATGAGCAAAGCTTTGCTTCTCGGTTGCACCATGAGAAGTGGATGGCTGCATTAAAAGATGAACAAAGTATCTTAACATGTACGGTACTGTGCAAAAGTCATGAGCTGCCCATCATTTCTTCACATTAAATAAAATTAAATCATGCCGATAGCATTGTCGGATTGCATCTCCAGGGTCCGGGTTCGATTCCCGGCCAAGCTCGATTCCCATCTCTGTGTGCATGGAGTTTGCATGTTCTCCCTGTGCTTGGTGGGTTTCTTCTGGGTTTCTCCCACAGCCCAAAGACATGCAGATTACGCTAATTGGCATTCCCAAATTGCCCGTAGTGTGTGAATGAGTGTGTGAGTAAGTGTATGGTGTGTGTCCTGAGATGGATTTTCACCCTGTTGAGGGTGTAACCCGCCTCGTGCCCTAAGCCTCCTGGGATAGGATCCAGGCCCCAGTGACCCTCAATACAGGATAAAGTGAGTGGTATAGACAATGAGTGAGTAAAAGTAAATTAAAGATATGGGGGGGGGGGGGGGGGACGGTTTACTGTCACCGGCTACACTTTACAAGTGCCTAAAGCCCTTACTCACTCATCTTCTATACAGCTTTATCATATATACAGGGTTACAGGGGTCCTGTAGCCTATCCCAGGAGACTTAGGGTACATCCTGGACAGGATGCCAATCCATTGCAGGGCATACACAAATACACACACTCAGACACTAATAGTCTGTGGGAGCAAAACCCACCAAGCAGGGGAGGGGGAACATTCAAACTCCATGCACACAGACCCAAGGCAGGAATTGAACCTGGAGGTGCAAGGCGACAGTGATAACCACTAAGCTACTATGCTATTGTGCCTAAAGACACAAATTAAAAAACGGTTGTTTCATCCAACAACCTCAGCAGCAACCTCATTTCCCCTCTCATCTGTTTTAACATTTACACCAGGATACTCATCACTGTCCTGATCATTTGTCATCATCTGCACCTGTTTCTCACTGGTTTATGTCTGATGTTAAATGGTTTTATAATGGAATGATACAGTCACTGTGTGGCTTAACAGACCTAATCCTCTAAAACTGGTCAGGTACAAGAATTGGAATAAAAATGAGAGTCAAAAACGTTCTTTATGAATCCTGGAGAACTATTCCTCAAGACTACATTAAAAATACATGGAAGGCTGGCTCTTTGGAAGCAAAAAAAATAAATAAAGAAAGAAAAAAATTACTTGTGACACATTTTAAAGTCTCTAGTTTTGGTATGCTTTTGCAATTTTTTTTCAGCATCGTCATGGAATGATTTAACATGTTGGCAGTAACAGTAATGAAGAACAGTGGGTTACAAAAACTCTTTTGCATATACACATCCTTATACAAACACATTGTAGTTCTAGTTTTAACTAACTTTCTACTCTGTAATTTCTTTAGATTTAGTGATATACAGTAATGTACGAAGCCCTTTGCCAGACAGGTGAGGTTGAATGCATACAGTATGTAGAACATGTCAACAGATCATGACCACCACTCAATCCAAGCCAATATTTTTACTGGTTATAAGCAGTGTGGTTCTTGGTTTTGCTGAGCCTTAAGACTGCATGTTCTTTTATGGCAACCTCTTTACTTCACTTGCACACCTCATTGAATTGACATGAGAGCCCTGATACTACACACAAACTGGAGGATAATGTTGGTAATCCAATAGAATAAATACCGAATTACCTTGATAAAGTCCCACAACCAAAATTCAAACAATATAATGACATAGTGTTGATCTTCACAACTTATAGGTTTTAAGAAAATAGGTTTGGTCCCTCGAAAGTGTACTTGTTGTCTAACCTGTTGAGAAATGTTTGCCACAGACCATTGAGCGCTAGAAGGCGATCTATACTGTACTTGTTACACCTGTTAAAGCAAGTTATTACAAAGCTGAACTGGCCAGTTAACATAATGAACTGGTTCCAGAGATGTCATTATTGTGACAAACACATTGCCTATGCATGTGAGAAATACAAAGCACCACAGCCAACTGAGTGCATTGCGATATACACGATGGACAAGAAAAAAGACAGTAACAGTATTAAATTTTGCTCTATATTACAATAAAGTAACAATGTTATAATACATTCATGGTTGTTTGTTTTCAGTGTTCTATAAGGGTTTTTGTTATGTAAAAGTTAAAATGTAGAACAGAGTAGAGTTTTAAATGTGTTAATAAGTGGGCTGATTGCATAAGAGAAATATGAAAATTTAGTATACAACACAACATTCAAGCAGTCATAACTGTGATCAGCCATAAAACACACTTTTGACCTATTTTTGCATGAAAAGAAATAGCTCACTCACTCACTCACTCACTCACTCACTCACTCACTCACTCACTCACTCACTCACTCACTCACTCACTCACTCACTCACTCACTCACTCACTCACTCACTCACTCACTCACTCACTCACTCACTCACTCTACTGCTATGTCATGTTCAAGGTGCAGGAGGCCTGGAGCCTATCCCAGGGGATAATGGCAGGATAAACCCTGAGCAGGGTGTCAGTCCATTGTACAATAGATACACTTACTGTACCTTGAGATCAATTTGAAAATTACAGTTATTCTAATTTGTATGCTTTTGTATGGTGGGACGAGACCAAGAGTACCCAGAGGAAACCCACCAAGCAGAAGTGGAGAACATGCAAACTCAGAAAGGAAATAATAACATTGATTATTTTAAAGCTTTACAAATGACACATTATTTAAATTATGTCTGGGAAGAATGTGTAATATATATATTTTTTTAGTTCTTGATTTTGCTTGAGGCAAATCTGATTTCTAATTCTGATTCATATGTAGGTTCACCTCATTTCACTTTTTGTTCAGCATAGTACTGCATACTGAATAGAAATTCCAGTAAAAATGAATTTTTTTTTTACATGTTTTAAATTGCAAAGTCAAACACTGTCCTTTCCTTCACTTTATTGTATATCAACCTGTGAGCAGTACCATCAGTATCAACTACCAACAGTATCAACTACTGCTAACAGTAAAAAGGTTATTATGTAAAGCAGTTTACAGTTTCTTCATCTTGTCTTTTAAATGTCAGTGTCATGTGTGGTTCCTGCTTTCCCATCTTATTATAATTCTTCTTTAGTCTTACTATAGCACTTGCATTTTACCTCCTGTGCTCCAGTCCTCACCGCATGTGGCAAACGGTTATTGATGAGGACTATTGATTACCAGAGTTTGGGTTAACTGTCAGCATGACATACTGTACACTGCACTGGATCCTGTGGCTGATGATGAATTTCTTGTCTGGAAAAAATAAGCCAAGGCACTACAGGTGGACAAATTTGAAATGGCATTCATAACAAAATAAAATAGTTATATGATAGTTAATAGTAAAAAAAAGTAAACAGAAGAAACCATGCATTTGTTCACTCATGACCTTATGATGCATTATCCACAATTTATCAACTTAGATGATGGTTTTACACACTGCCGACGTTGCCCACACACCACATTATATTTCACTTAAAGTCTTGTTTGCTGAAAGAATAATTTCTATGTCATTTTAATATACACACTATTTCTTTGTATATATAAACATACATACATCACATACTGTATACTACCGCATTTGTACTTTTATTTTTTTATTTTACACATTTTTAAATATTTGTTTGTATAGTCACAAGCATAAATCATATGCAAGGTGGCACTGTGGCACTGTTAGCACTGTGGACTTGCACTTCCACAGTCGGTGGTTCAATTCCTGCTTGGGTCTATGTGTGTGTGGTTTGCATGTCCTTTCTTGCTTGGTGGGTTTCCTCTGGGTACTCTGTTTCCTCCCGTAGTCCAAAGACATGCAGATTAGGCTAATTGGTGTTTTCAAATTACATGTTGTGTGTGCTTGTGTGCCCTGAGATGGATTGGAACCCTATCCAGAGAGTATGCTGCTTTGTTCACCAAGTCCTCTGAGATAGGCTCAAGGCTTCCAGGATAAGTGAATCTTATTCATAAATAATAAAAATGAAAAATAACAATCCAAATCCTGTATATCCTTTGGCCAATATAAGTTTTTCTGTTTATATTTTATACCCCATTCACCTGCCATGTCTTGCTTATGAGTGCACATTTGTAGTATGCTCAAATGTTCAAATCAGTACCACATACAATTAAACACTATCATGCAAAAGAGAGTGCTGTTGTACAGGACTTTACTTTACTTTTTCACAATTTCCTCTTGTGTGATTTTGTTTCAATACAGCTGTTTCATACACATTATTTATATATATTTATAACAGATTATAATTTGTTTGTTTAACCTTTTTTTTTTTTTTTTTTTTTTTGCCCTGCCAACACATATCTGTGACTGGGGAACTAACATTGAGCTGGCAACCAACAGCAGTGCTCTTAACAGGGGTGAAAGTAGTTGTAAGATTGTACCGGTTCTTTGTAGCCAAAACGGTGCGAGAAAACATGGGGGTGGTGGACAGTCCTTAGGAATGTACAAGATTGACTTTATATTTCCACTTATTACACTTTAGAATATCAACTAACTTCTGGGGTTTGGGCTTGAATCCCAAATAGCATTAAATGGAAAACTACTTGTTCCACACACTAAGTTGTGCCCTTGATCAGGGGCCAGAAAGGAATTTTTAGATTTAGGCTTGTGTTAGAAGCTAGTTCAGTAATTCAAATAACAGTAACCAAGTGTTCTTCAAGATGACAATTACATTATGTGTTTACTTGCTGAAAGTGCATCCATGACTGGCAAGCAGCTGCTCTCTCCTCTTTCCAGTACTGTAGACCTCATCAGTGTACTTTCACCCACGCTGGCACCCAAGAATTAGTGTAATTAATAAATGTTAGAACATGCGACTCAGAGTGATACATATAGTTAAATGTCTCAGTGCTGCTATGCTTGTCTGTTGCCTCTAGTCCAATCATATTACTTGGTTGGAACTAACTGTTGTATAACTTGTATACAATAAGGACAATGCATAATTATTCAAATGTGTTAATCCTGCAGTCATTCGCAGAGCCAGAAAGGTGCTGAAACAGCTGCCATCAGCCACCACTGGTCACATGTCACTAACATCATGCACCAAAGTCTTGTTGACGTCTTGTTATGCTAGCTGTTTAGGTTCTGGTATTTCAGGATGTGTTTCTCCAAGGTTGGTTGCGTTTTACAAGTTAGCATGAAGCCCTTGTTTAAAGTTAATGTTTATTCTTTCTGTTCTACTGTTTGTTTTGTGAATGTTTTTACAATGCATGAAAACTCCACCTCTGGGCCTTGACACATACAACTGGAAAAATATTTGAAATATACAAACAAACAAACAATCACACAAACAAATAATAGTGTGGATTTTGTCTTAAACTCAATGAATATAGTTAATGCAAAATTGAGGAGAAATAGAGCAATTATTACAATATCAGTCTCACAAAACTCACACCATGTAAGTGAAATATGCCAGTATGACACACTCAAAGGTTCATGTCAATTAATGGTAGCCCCAGCAATGGTCAGTTTCATTCTTAACAAAGGAAAATACCAGACATATCCAACTGACAAGGGTGATGTACATTAAGGATTTGGAAGAGGTGGTAACAATAGCTTTCTGTCAGCCAGCAGAGAATAAAAATGTCAGTCCTGTCAGAGAGTATATTCTCCAAAGTTCTTCAGCTCTTGACAGAAACATAGTTTGACAATCTGAAAGAGGGAGGGCTGTATTTCATTCATTATTTAAATATTTTAGCAATGCATTTTAGAGTATGACACGACTAAGGCCACTGTGAATGGAAAAATGACACTGACTGTAAGAAAGTGTTGAATGCTCTTAAACATTTATGCATGTTATGTAAACTTCTTTATCATTCATAATTTAACTTTCTCTGAGTGAACATTGTGCAAATATAATATAGGGAATAAGATCAGAATGAAGAAGATAAGATGCAGAGCATAAAATTATTTCATTCTCATCGTATTCATGTGTTAATCATTCCTCAAAGAAATAAAAATAATCACTTAGTAATTTGCAAAAGAAAAGAAGAAAAGAAAGTATTTAAACATATCCAACTGACAACTGAGACATACTTATTGTTGTTAATTCTTGTCCAGTTTTCTAAGCATGTGTGAACATTACTGAACATATATATACACTCACAGGAGCTGAATTTGAGATCTGAATTTTTCCACTCTTCCAAAATACGTTCCTTCCAGTTCATTCTGTTTTAAGGATGGTGTTGAAGAGCTCTGACACTCCAAAATTTCCCATAGGTGTAAATCATAGGATAAAGCAGATGTGGCAGAATAACTTTGTATTGATGTGCAGTGATTTACCTTCTAAGTGAACCCAAACCATGCTAGCAAAATACCCCCCACAGTGTCACACACTTTCCCCTTTAATTTGTAACACATCTGTATTCTCTACCTAACATTATTATATTAATATATTCATATGTTCACTTATTCATAGGGTTGAATGTTAGAATGTTTAAAAAAAAGGGGGGAAAGTGCTGGCAGCTGTGAATGTCATTAAGGTTTTGGTAGCTTACAGCTTTAAATTCATCTCTGCTGCATTTAACTAATTACTGTGACTTATTTAGTTGTTTAAAACTAGAGCAGCTTTCTGTAAACTTTTTTTTTTTTCAAAACTCTTTTGTCTTCAAACTTTCTCAATTTTCTCCTTTGTAATGTCTTGCTAATGTGCTATTATAAAATAATGCTCCACTGCACTTATAAAAGAATTACCATTAGGTTTCTCTTGAAGTAAACTTACAGGCCTATCTAATTCACTATGTAATACCACAAGTTATCACTTCAAGGATAATTGGAAGTACTTAAGATTCATGAATCACTTATGCTGCAGATAAGTGGTTCGTGAGAGTTGTTAACCTAGCATAACATAGCAAATATTAAATTTGAGATTTGATTTACCATTTTTAAGTTCAGCAGATCTTCATATAGTAAGAGACCTTCGTACATTAACATTGTAATCAGTGGGATGTCAGTTTGATGGTCCAACATTTTTCCTATAGTTTAAAGAGACAAACTTACCCCCTTACATTGAGCCACTACCTCTACAAAAAAAAAAAAAAAAATGTGACTAAAGTAAGAAATTGTAGAACTTTGCAGGATCACAGCGGAAAGTGCTAAGAATGTAGCATTGACTCACTTGACATGAAGCTACCACACATTTTCATAGTCGAAGCAAAATGCAGAAATAACTTAATAAACACAAATTAATGATGGCCTTGTCCAGTTATTGGTGTAACCAACACCTCCTAGTTACTTCACTTACATAATACATGCATGGTGGAGATGGGAAATACTTCTGTAACCGAGTTATTGTTGGGATGTCACTGGGATGTTGCTCTGTCAATTGAGTTTGTACAACAAGCTCTTCAGACTTGTGCTATGACCATGGCAGGTCCATGCCACATTGTAGAAGACCACATTAATTTCTTATTACATTCTTCTAGTGATTACCATGTTCATGTAGTGAGTCATAAAAATGTCTACAGTACAGTATGTCACATTCATTGTATAAATATTGGATCCAATTGCACAATATTTGAATCACTTTGTGAGGAAAAGCACTGCACGGTATTTATACCAGCCTGCCAAATTCAAAAACCAACATAATAATAAATGTGCGATTAACACCTGGTAAGAGCGTGATGCAATCTGATTGGACAATAACTAGTAATAATGGAAGCATATGATTATGTGCATAGTAGGAGATTACCGACAACATGATAAATGCATTGAGAACATGACAGGGACATGGCTAGGTAATAGAATGAATTTGTTTGTTGCACGTTTTTGCATTTTCACCCTGTTTCTGCTGCATTCTTTGTTATTTTTATGATGCTGAAGGAGCTTCATGGTCTTAGTCGCAGTGTGACAGGGCTCCTATACTGTACATGCAAACAAAACATGTATTTTAACTAATGTACTCATTTGTTTTCTGTGTAATAATCCATAAGGTTTTTTACAACACACATAAACAAGCAAGTTGATTCCTTGCTTAGACATCAGTAAAGACATCTCAAGAATTGTGTTTACTACTGCTAATATTATTGACAGCTAATGCTATTCATATTATAAAATATTATAACATATTATAACATTGCAGTGTTTTGCTTAAGCCAATGTAAATATAATATGTTATATTTATATTAACTGATGTCATATCTATATGAACTGATGTATGAACTTAATATGACCTGATGTTAAGAGTGAACTAACAATGTTAACAATTTTTAATTCTCTGAAATTCATATTTCACTAAAATTTATATTTGTCAAATTCAAATGAGTGGTAATAATGTCATTGTATTATAGTATGTTCCATTGCTGGTGCCTTATTCCTTCAACATGAATTTTTGACAGTCATTCTTACTGTTATCCTGCTTGCGCTCTCCCATGTCAGCCTCTTATCTCTTCAGCTTTCTTTACCCCTGCCTTGCCCTTGCCCCCAAAGACCATAAATGTGCTTTGAATTGCTTCAGTAACAGAGGATCAGCCATGCTTTCCCAGTCAAACATATCAAATGCTTAAGATGCCAAAGCCACAAGGATGCTTTGCATCTACTTTAGTCTCCAAATTAGAACGGGGGAAAAAAAGAAGTGCCTCAAAAGAGGCTTATTCTAGAGGAAATATCCTTGAGCTGACAAAGCAAATAGAATAATATATGTATGGAGCATCTTATGCTGAACTCTAGGATGTTTTTTTGCCCTAAATGTTTAAATAAACATTTAAGACGATTGCATGTATTTTTTTATTTTTTAGTTTTTTGTAAATCAAGGTCTATGTGCAAACCTGATGCAGTAAAGCCATGGCAAGAAAAAAGAAGAATGTATATTACAAGAAATGCTATTCAGTTTGTGTTTACTTCGCTTTCTCACTCTGTTCATGTGGGACCCGTCCTACAAAACCAGTTGATTCGGGCAGCCTACAGTAGGTAAACTAAATAATAGAAAGAGTTCATTTTTGACCTGCTCTACCATGAATAAGCAGTGTAATCATTTTGATAGCCTTAGTGGGCAGAGCTGGCACAAATGTAACACCACACAAAAGTGTTAAACATTCATTTTCTCTAATTGCTTGCATAAACTGCTGATGTAGGTGGGATTTGTCCATTTTTTTATGCACTTTGTTTGAAAATATTTATGCAAATAAATATGTTTTTAACTAAATGGTATAATTTTTTTTTTATTTCCTTGCATGTTAAAACGTGTGCAGTAGTATACACTTAACTCTAAATTAACATTTTCTTCAGAGCATAGTCTTTAGCGGTCATACTTGCTTGTGTTTGCAAGATTGTGAAAGCACATGGGTGTGACATGCAGTAACATCTGTTATAATTAAACAGAACACTGCTTCACAGATACTCAAATGATTAAGACAAAGAAAAAGTGGCAGCACATAGGCATAGGTGTTAATTTCCATGATTATAGTGATGTAATGTTGATGCTTAGCTAAGATTAAAACTTGTCCTATCGGTTTAAATCATAGAATTATTATTAAACCACAGTGATCAGATACCATATTATATTAACCCTTGTTACTATGCTTTACCGGTGGGCACTCAGTGGTTGGCTTCTCACCAATCATGAGGAAGGCCTGGGTTCAATTCCCAGGTGGTGCCCTAAAAACCCAGCCACTGGCTGTAGACTTCCTGACACAACTGCAAGGCTGGGTCAGCAGGGGGATCTGTCATAAAACATTGATGGCAATAAGATTCAACATTAATTAGAATAATGGCAGGTAGTGTTGTTGTAGCCTCTTTCAAGTTGCTTAGCTAGCTAGCTGCTACCATTGCTATTCTATAAAGCAAAGTAGTTTATGCAATTTGTAATGGACATATTGCAAGTACACAGAATACAATATATATTATTTACACAATATACAATAATAATATATACTGTATATAATTAAAAAGTAAAAAGTAAGACATATTTCCAAAAATACAGTAAATGTACAAGTTTATAGAAGTCCTTTGCAGCTGCAACATTTAGATTTGAAGAGGTGCATTTCCTTCTATTGTGCTTTCAAACTGGCCTTAATCAGATCCATGTTTGGTCATGTATATTGCATTGTGCTTCAAATCATTTCAAGTTGCTAAACCATGGTGCTATAGAAACAACGCAGGACTACATGAGGCTACTCATACATACACAGGGATACATACCGTGCTTGTGCGCAAATGTGTGCAACCAGGGACAGTACAGCACTGACCAGTACACAGTTCAAAATAAAACCTATTGCAAACAGATATTACAGTATAAAAAGGGGAGCTCTAAAGGTGATAATACTGGTAATTTGTCATGCAGGTGTTTAGAGTAGCATCATGTTTAAGGTGTTTAAACATGTTTTTAAAAACTTTGTGAAAAAAAAAAATTGCAAAGGGATGAGAATGGTGTGTGCTGTGTCTGCTTATGTGTTTGGGTTGATGTCACTCAGTCTCTTGGTATTGAACAGTCTGAGGGCTTGGGTGAGGAAATTGTTACAGAGTCTGGCTTTAAGGGCTCAAATGCTTCAGTAACTTTTGCCAGACAACAGGAGGGGTAAGAGTTTGTGTGCAGGGTGTGTGTACACAATGCTGGTGGCATTGTGGATGCTCTGTGTTGTATAATTTTCTCTGATGGAGAAAAAAGATACTGCCATGATCGTCCCAGCTGTCCTCACTATGTATGCACTGCAGGGTCTTGTGATCCAAGATGATGAGACTCCAAACCAGGCAGTGCTGCAGCTGCTCATAGAGATCCTCATCGCTGGAGAGATGGAGTTTTTTCTCAGCTTTTGTTGAAAATAGAGACACTACTGGGCTTTCTTAGCTGTAGCACTGGTGTTGAGGGAACAAATAAGGTTCTCCACCAGATGACAATGAAGGAATTTGATGCGTTTGATGAACTCTGCATAAAAGTCATCAATGTTTAACAAAGGTTGGACACTCCATGCTCTCCTGAAGTTTAGTTTTGTCCATATTTTGAAACAGGTTATTGGTCCTGCACCAATTGGTCAATGCACCTATTTTCTATTTACTGAAATTCTTACTGATGAGACCCACCATAGTCGAGTAATCAATTAAGTTAATGGTGTAATATGAGCTGTAAAGTCAGGGGAATGGGTCTTCTGATTTGGACTGACTGCGGTCTCAAGAAGTCGGGAAGTCTAGGATACAGTTGCAGAGGGAGATGTTCCCGCCCAGCAGGCTTAGCTTTCAAATCAGGTGATCAGGAATGATTGTGCTGAATGCAGAAATGGAGTCTATGAACAGCATTATTAAAACACTCCAGTCATTCCAGTGACTTGCTCACACTTAAATGAGGTATAACACTTAGGACAACTGTTTATTTTATTTTATTATTATTATTATTT
This sequence comes from Clarias macrocephalus, assembly GCA_011419295.1. Classification (NCBI taxonomy): domain Eukaryota; kingdom Metazoa; phylum Chordata; class Actinopteri; order Siluriformes; family Clariidae; genus Clarias; species Clarias macrocephalus. Next base: position 124,255 of record JAAGKR010000855.1, on the reverse strand, counting down.
CCAATGATTAGAAAAGAGAAAGTAAGTAAGTAAGAAAGAAAAAAAGAAAGAAAGAAAGCTAGCTTCTAAACCAAGGTTACATGAATGACAGATTGGATGGTGCTATGCTTCTGCTTTTAGCCTTTAATCTATTTAAATCGTTGCTGTATGCCTGCAAATTGAGAAAACAGCCGGGGTCTCATTTTCAAAACCATTTCAGTATAATAAGTATGAACCATACAATGGCATTTGCCTGTCAGTCTAACAGATGTGGAGATGAAGTCCAGGCACAGCCATAGACCCCTGCAGTTCACAGAAAGGCAGAGTCACTTCTATAGTTCCATCCGTGCTTAAATTCATTATATTACCTTAACCAATATTGTTTGTTTAGGATTACCGTTAACATTCATAGAATGTACTTGCTTAACAAACATGCATGTAAATGAAGTTAAGTTATAAGAGATGTTAGTTCACAGAAGTCTTAAATCCACAGGGAACCTAAAGCTGACATTACTTTCTGATTAGGTTGTGTTGCTGTTTCACTCCATTCCTTGTAAAAGTGCTACTTTGACCAATCTTAAGACTTCTAGACTCACTTATGTCTAAATGCATTCATGCTTGAATGTTCTCTTTGAGTCAGAGTTACCTAACAAGTGAAAGCTAAACTTGCAAGTGAAATTGAAGCTAGTGAGTGTACAATATGGTGATGCTTCTGTTGTTCAGTATGTGCACATGCAGGGGGTAGAGTAGAACAGTCTCGATTATCTCTGCCCGCTCCATTGTGCAAGCCATTATAGGTAAGGCAAGAAATTATTATGCCTATTAGCATATTCACCTGTTTTAAGAATTCAATATTTTAATTGATGTTTAATTTAATAATTGGGCTTGGCATCATACAAACATTTTTAATTTTTTACACTATGCTTCCTGGGACTTAATTAACTCCTGTTTAATCGGCTTCTGTTCAACTGGAAGGTCCAACATGGTAACTGTGGTTAAATTAGTTATCAGATGACATTAACCCTTATTTTGTAAGAAGCAAGGTCAATGGGGCTATATGTAGAGAATGTTTTTCTTTTTCTCTTTTTCAAATGAGTTTATTGGTCAAAACATGGGATGGTAATTTTTAAAAATGTAAATACAAGAGAGTGCTAATTCCATGCATCGCATTCTTTTTGTGACCATTGGTGCAGATTGTAGAGCAGTGTAAAAGTGAAAATGTGTTTTTTACAGTATATTTACAATATATTACCACAGGATTAAGTAATTGTCATGTTTATTAGGAAATAATTTCAGAAAACCATAACCAAAAAATGAGGGTCAGTATTAGAAAACAAAGAACACAGAATTTTAGAAATTTGGCTCAGAACCTAATAGTAGGAGTTTACATCAAAACAATGAAAAGGGTAAGAATAATTATTATATAATGGAAAGAAAAAGTGGTGAGAAGGCAGAGGTGAAGACAAGACATGCTTCATCAGACACAATCAAATGATGCACACATAACCACATGACTATGCAAATAAAACATCACAGGAACTAGATAAAGGTGAAGACACTGTGTGATTAGCACTGGAAAAAAGGGGTTTTGTGAACAAATGACACAAAATGCCCAAATAACAAAATAATGACAACCAACCAAAAATAATAACACAGCAGCATTAATGGAAAAAAAAAATGCAGAGAACAAAAAGTATTCATACAGAATTTATTAAAATGAAATTATCTAGAATATAAAAAAACATTATTTATTATTATTAATGATAGATAAATAAATAGATAGATAGTTAGATACAGTAGATAGATAGATAGATAGATATATATATAGATAGATAGATAGATAGATAGATAGATAGATAGATAGATAGATAGATAGATAGATAGATAGATAGATAGATAGATAGATAGATGGTTTTATACAAATCCATGGGGTCCTGGACAGCATTAAAGTAAATCTGGTGAGCCATCTCTGTTAACGATGAAAAAGGTAAGAATGAAAAGAGCCACAGAGCAACAGAAACAAAGAAACAGAGCCAGCACGAACGAACTGAGCAGGAGCTGCTGTCCACACGGGCACGCATGCCAATGGGGCACTGCCCACCGGACCTGCACGTGCACATTATTCTTTCCATTACTTTCTTTCCATCCTCCCTCCTTTAGCACTTTCTTTCCCTATTTTCCTTAAAAATTAACTTTTTCCCCATGAGACCTCGCCTCCGTGCTTTATGGTGCTACCCATGCAAAAAGGGTTCAACCCGTTACGTCAATACATAAGCATTATTGCATTGTGAAATCATTTACTTTTTACATCGCGGCCTTGTTAGGAGGACTGGGGTCAGTGTGTAGGGTAAGCCATTGTACAGCACCCCTGAAGCAGACAGCGTTAAGGGCCTTGCTTTAGGACCCAACAGCAGCAACTTGATGGACTGTGGCATGAACAGCCAGCCTGCCATCAAGTAACTCCAAGCCTTAACCTGCCAAGCTACCACTGCTCCTATTTCTATTTCTAATAAATATTTGTAAAATTCCACTTCCTCATATTCTCTCATATACTAGTGATATAATTAATATGTCGCTTTCATGGACATTCAGCTAGTGGAGTGCTGGATCGATGAATGCATAACTTTACAGTCACGAACAACACTTGCACATTAGAGGAACTTGGCTGGAAGTTATTGCCACCTCTCCCACACAGTCCTGACCTCACCTCAAGTAAATTCTACATATTTGGGCCAGTAAAGGAGCCTCCCTTCTTGGGAGGCTAGGGTTTCAGACTTGAACCAGCCAGTTCAATCACAGCTCCAGCATACTGGGGATAATTTCTACACTGATGGTATCCACGCACTAGTATAACAAGTTGCATAATAGTGCAACTTGGTAGCAAGGGATTATATAGAAAAATAATATGTTGTAGAAAGAGAAATGATTTTTTCAACAGGTGCACTCTATAAGAAAAAAAAAATAAGCACATTGTTCTAATAGACATTTGGGAAAGAAAAACAAAGAAAACAGCACATCAAAGCAAACAAAAACAAACATATGGTAGAAATAAGACTCAGTACAACATCTAACATTGATCTACTTCCACAGCACATCCCAGTGGAAGTCAGTTCATGATGACCAGGTGCAGAGCTGTGAGGTTCATGAGCGCACACGCTGGGGTTGTTCAGCAGAAGGGGAACACGAAACACACTTAACTCCAACGTGTGACCCTAGACGCTACACCATACATCATGAGAAATGAGATGAGTTAACAAGCACAGAGCTACACAACACTTCTTGGACAACTGGGATTGGAAGGCTGTTGTGATTTATTTGTTGAAAATCCTACAATGCCTTTGACCCACATATACAATGGATTTGTTTGTCTTAGAAATCAGAGGGGAGAAAATGCACACCGGTTTGTTTTACTCTAATGGAATACATGCTATCATGTTAATGACGCTCTCTCTAGCTTTTAAAGAGCTACTCTGGTTTTGCATATGATACAATTTGCTCTGGGTAAAGCATGCTTGTGAAAGGATGACCATTACTGGTGAAGATTCGCCTTTATTTAGACACTTTATATAGGGCAATGTCTTTGTGCTGTGTCTGCAAGGACACAGTTATAGTCTCCTTAGTGCACTATTGTGTATTAATTTCAGTGACTTACACATACAAAAGCCATGCATATGATATACTATAATCTAAGTTAAACACGCTGAAGTCAGTCAAATATTGTATTATTGTGTTTTTGCAGTAAAACTGTGGGTGTTTTTTTTTTTACTATATATTATAGTAATATAGTAAATAAATAAATAAATAAATAAATAAATAAATAAATAAATACAACATTTAGATCTGGTCCAATAATCTGAATTGTTGGAGGACATTGCATTTTATTCCCCTAATGACACTGGGACAGTTCATGTGGTGTATTGCTCCTTTTGTCTTTGTTTGCCATATATTGTAACATTCAGCTTCCTAGTTATTATCTTTATTAAGTTATTATAATGTACTGTAGGTCAGTATGGTCTTCACCACTGGAAATAGGGGAGTGTAGCTACCTACCAAAACCCACATTTAAAACCAATCAAAGAAACAAGAAAACCCTAATCTGCTAATGTTAAGTCATCTTAAACAACACTTCTCTAATTAATTAAGTAATTGCTTCTAAGTCATTCTGAATGGTTACTGCAAGCTACAAAGCAAACTAGTTTTTAACATTCTTTCTCTAACTCCTGATTGGAAGAATAAATGGAAATATTAAATTAGTTTCATCAAGACTGTCCATCACTTCCATGGTTTAATTATGTTATGGCAGGTCAAAATCTAACTGGTTAAATGAACAAACAAATCGTAATATGTTGATAATAAATGTTGTTGAGGAACTGTTTTATAAAAGCCATATCACAGTAGAGGTTGTGATACCTTTGGTACTCAGACTGCACCCTTGTGTTTATGACAGCATCACAGCCATGCTAATAATCAGTACAACGGCATTCTTTCTCATGTTTTATTACTTAAATATTGCCTAACACTCTAAGGAATTTTGCATGTCTTAATCCATCATTATTAAACTATTAGGCAAGTAAGTAACTAATTATTAACTAATTCCATAGTACAGTGTTACTCCGATTTTCGTTCAATAAATAAATAAATAAATACATAAATAAATTGCCACATTTCTGTGACATTATTTTCTGCAGCTCAATATTTGCCAAATATATACATTGTTTCTGTGACTTAACACATGATTATTTTATGTCATCCCTTATCCTGTCAGTGTTCACAGAAAAAAGCTGCCCACCTCAGTCTTCAGCGTCACTTAGTCAAGTGATTTCAGCAGACTTCAAAACAGCATCACCAACATAGTTAGATTTTCTTAATCTCCTAAGATGGATTCAGGCCATGATTTTCATCAACTCCAATAGAGATAACCAGACTGTCCACTAAGTTGCAGTTTTCCTTTAATCTTAGCCTGCAGTCAATATTCTGACAGAAACTACCCAAAAATATCAATCCTTCATTGGGATCTGAAAGTAATTTAGATGCTGAAACATTATGCAATCAGAATGGAGAAATTCTGATTACCGTTTGATTAAACCATTATTGATGTGCTACAAAGTGAATTCATTTACAATACTGCTTAATCAATATTAAAGTTATTGCTTTAGTGATGATCACAGACTGCATGCAATGAAACTTAATGCCACAGAAAATAAAAAAGTTAAATATAACCTCATTAGTATGGCATTTTAAGGATTTACCAGTTGAAGTTGTAATATGGGGGTGTTCAAGTCAAACTGGGACTTTTGGTTACGCAGAATAACAGAACACAGTTATGAGAGTGAACTGTCTGATTCACGTATGAAAAAATCATATCTTTAATGGGCTCAAACATGGAAATGACTGTTCGGTGTACATAGAAATAACTCCCACCCATGTTCCTGTAGTGTGCAAGATCCAGGTGGCAACATGTTACCTGGAGATTTTCAAGGAACAAAGATTACATTCTCAGAGTGTTCACAGGACTGATTGCTGTTGTCTCCATGCCACCTTAGTCAGGATTATCATTCATGGACATATGCCCTTTTTAAAACATTTCCATGGTTTAAATATTTTAGTATTGCCAAGAGTCTCATCAATGTATTGTGCTTGAAGTCTTCAGTAAAAGTCAATAACTTTTATGTTTTCATTCATGAGAAATGTAATTTCACAAGTCCCAGTTTGACTTATACACTGATCATAGTATTAATATTATGTCTACTAATATTAAACTGTTAGGGTCCTCCACTAGAGGGCACTGTTTGTTTTTGTCTGTTTGTAGTTTTTGTTGATTGACTCAGTTTCCCAGAAGGCACCTCGGTCAGTTGAGAGCTCACCTGAACCGAGGTAGCTCATTAGGTTTTCTATAAATAGCAGCTTGTTCTGGGACACTGGGTGGAGCATTGTTTGTTGGTGTATATGGTTTGCATTACCATCATGTGGGCAGTCCTTTTTGTTTATTCCTTTGAGTTAATATTTTTGTTGTATTGTTTTACCTTTGTTTTTTTAGAGGCTTCTATTGTTTGTTTTCTTGATGTTCCTTGTGTTAGTGGATTCATGGAGCTGCCTTGTTCAGTGTTCTGTGTCTCCTCTTGTGCAAGTACCGTTCTGGGTGTCCCTAGTGTTGCTCTTCTTATCTAGTTCTTTGTTTGTTGCTTTCCTTGTCTGTTTAGGTTTGTGTAGCCACATGAGGGCTTAGCCGCTAGTAGGCCTTAACTGCTAGTATGGTTACCCCCTAGTAGGGTTAGCCTCCAGTAGGCTAGCCTCTAGTAGGATTGACTGCTAGTGGTTCTGGTCGCTAGTAGGTTAGTTGCTAGCTTGGAATAGCCTCATGTGTGCCTTTCCTTTTGTGTTCAGTTCCCCCCCCCCCCCTATTAGGTCAGTACTAACCCAGTTAGCCACTAACTCCATTAGATACTAACCCGGTTAGGTCAACGTCCCAGTATTCCATGTAGCAACTAACCACTACCCTGTGCCTCCCCGGTCCTGTCTGTGCCTCCCCGGTCCTGTCTGTGCCTCCCCGGTCCTGTCTGTGCCTCCCCGGTCCTGTCTGTGCCTCCCCGGTCCTGTCTGTGCCTTTAGTTGGCTCCAGCTCCATGTTTCCTCATCTTCAGTTCCCTGTGTCAGCGCCCAGTTCCTTGTATTAGCTCCTAGCCTGTGGTTGCCCTGAGCCATAATTATAGTTTGTTTGAGTTTGTTTGGTTCCTTTTTTTTTGTTGGTTTCAATGTTTGTTCAATGTTTTGTTTGTTAATAAAAGACTTTGTTTCAACAACCCCTACCCTACATGCCCTCTGCAAGTACATCAGCCGGTCTAGCCTGACCACCTCCTAGACTCATGACATAATCAGAGGGGGAAAGAGTAATACTTTTTTTTTTTTTTACTCAAAGTACTGTTACTTCAGTGAACTTTTGTATGTGTACTGAAGGACATGTAAAGTTACCAGTCTAAAAATTCTCAAGTAAAAAGTAACTCATTAAATATTTACTCAAAGTAAAAGTTACCAAGTTACTTTTTTTTTTTTAACAGGCAGGCTGGGATTGGGGATTCTAGTGTAGTTCAAAAAGACAATGGGATATAAATCTCAAACTAGTTGTTTTTAATTGAAGGAACACCTTTGCATAATAAAGTTGTTGCCTTTCTTGCTCTTGAAGTCAAAGTGGTCGCTTAAATATGGCCAGGGGTTTGCTTCATGAGCAACCACTCCATCACTGGCACCTGTTTTGTCTGTCTCTACATTCTTGTGAATGCAGTGGGTTCTGGGGTGCAATTGTTTTTCCTTCCCAGATGCATTATTTTTATTGATTATTATTATTTTTTTACTCAATAATGAGAATAATTTAAAATGACGAGAAGTACAAAACTTCTAACAAAACAAACGTAAGTAAAATTACAGATTTAAAAAACTACTTTAAAAAGTAGAAGTACACAAATATACACTAGTTGATTTTTGAAGTTTATGAAAAACCATTCAATTCAACTAAGCAGTCAAAACAGCAAGTAACCTCAACTGAAATAGTAAAAGCAATTTTGACCGTGGTGGGTTCTGAGTTACACCACTGCAACAAAATGTATAGATCCCTTGACTATGCAGCATAGAACCCAAGTTGCAGTTTAAGAACTTTAAAGGCAACATTGGGAAATATGGCATTGATGATCTAATCTATACTGGAATTTCTGTAAAATATGTGTTTTTTAAATATACAAATACAAGTGAATTGAATGAATACACCCCTTTAGAAAAGTATTTTTTTATGATCCATCATGGATCAAAAATGTCCTTGAGAGTGTCAGACCTTTACAATCCTCACCACAGATAAATATATAACTACTTTATAAGTACTTAAACAACTCCACACTCAGAAAGAGGACAAATTGCACACGCTGAAGATTTAATAAATTATCTCTCAGTGATATGAATAAACAGAGTTCTGGCTAATTAGAGGTCAGTGGTGGCAATCTTATAGGTAATGGCATTAGCTTGCTCTTCACATTTAAACAGCGAAACTTAAACACCTTCAGATTTGCTATTTGTTTTTACCACAGTGCTTACAATGTAGGATATGCTGGGGCATGTTCAAATAGAAGGAAGGCAACAGGGCTTGATTAAAGTTTATCTTGCAGGGTAATAAGTCTACCAGCCTTCATTATGGCTTGTCAGATTATAAATGGTTTTAGGAAGAAATTATGCGAGATCACACGCACATGTGTTAGAGGAAGTGATTTAGTGTAGCTGACTTAACACACGACAATCTGCTCAGTCCTGATAGTATGATGAGGCTGGCATGTAGAAGCCAGACCTTTAGGAGGATTTCCGCCTTACTGCAGTTTTACAGAAGAGAGAATATATACAGTATATTGAAAAGCATGGAGACTTTTTGGAAAATAATGTATTTGTCTTTTCTAAAAAGTAATAAATATTACTACTACTAATAATAAATACATACAGTGCTTCTGGAAAATATTCACTTTTATTCACAGTAATTAACTTTACTTTTTTCACATTTTGCTATGTTACAGCCTTATTTCAAAATGGATTGAATTCATTTTTCACAAAATTCTACAAACAATACCCCATAATGATGACGTGAAATAAGTTTGTTTGAAATTTTTTTAAATTATTAAAAAAAAAAAAATCAGACATGTACATAAGTATTCACAGCCTTTGTTGAGCTCAGGTGCATCCTCTTTCCACTGACCATCGTTGAGATGTTTCTACAACTGGAGTAAATACAGTTGATTGGACATGATTTGTAAAAATACAACATGTCTATATAAGGTCCCACAGGTAACAGTGCATGTCAGAGCACAAACCAAGCCATAAAGTCTAAGGAATTGTCTGTAGACCTCTCAGACAGGATTGTATCGAGGCACAGGTCTATTATTTTTTTCAACATTGAAGGTCCACATGAGCACAGTGGCCTGGAAGAAGTTTGGAACCACCAGGACTCTTTGTTGAGCGGGCCACCTGGCCAAAGTGGCCGACGGTGGGAGAATGGACTTATAGTCAGGGAAGTGACCAAGAACCCGATGGTCACTCTGAAACAGCTTTTTTCTGTGGAGAGAGGAGAACCTTCCATAAGAACAACAGCACTCCATCAATCAGGCCTGCATGATAGAGTGGCCAGACGGAAGCCACTCCTCAGTAAAAGGCACATGATAGGCACCTGAAAGTCTCTCAGACCGTCTTTTTTTATTAAAGCACCTTTGCCTCCAATTACTGCCTTTTTGAGTCTTTTTGAGTATGATGCTACAAGATGGTGTGTGAATACTCAATTTTTTTTGAGTATGATGCTACAAGATGGTTTGTCAATACACAAAATACACTGAATACACAGTGCATACCCATCTGTCAACAAGTTTAATTAAAAATATGTTTTAGGCTGAGCAATGAGCCATGAATGCACTAATGTCTTCAGTTGTTCATCAGAAGTCAATCTTTATTATACTAGGGCTGCTTTCATGGGAACAGGTGAAAGTACCAATGATTATAGATTATGACTGTGACCATGCTTTAACACCTCAAAACAAAGAGTGTCGGCAGTATTGGTAGAAGTGTGCGGATGTGCATTGTCATGCAAGATCACAATGCCCTTGGATAGCAGTTATCTGTGTTTAATCTGAAATTTAGGCTTCAGCTCAGAAACATCTCACTATATTGAGCATTGTTGATTATTGAACTGTTTTTCCTGATAATGTTGCCCTTGAGAATCCCAGAAAACTGTAAGCATTAAGTTTTCAGCTGGTGGTTGGGTTTTTTTTTTTTTTTTTTCTGGCAAATGAGAATGAATCCATGACTTGTCACCAGTAATATTTCTCTTTAACATACTTTTTATTTCCCTCAGAGTATAGGTCCAAATTTTGTTTGCAGATATCCAAAACCTTCTGTTTATGCTCTTCTGTGCATGCCAATGAACAATGCAATGGTCCAACAAAATTCACATAGGCTGGAGATTCATGGGGAGACGCCGATTTCACCCTCTTTAAAAAAAAAAAACTTTGCTTCCACCTGATAAGTAGAGGGTACCTGTGTATCTTCTGATCTATTTCTCCTGTCTCCTCAGAGTCGACTTTGTTTGAGTCCCGTTTGCCAAGTAAAAAGCTGCTTGCCTCCCACTCTTATCCAAAACTTTCTGTTTATGCTCTTCTGTGAGTTGTTTCAGCACCAGGTACACCCTCAGACCCCCCCAAAAAAGATTAAAATAAAAAATATATATATATGGTGACGACGGCCTACTTAGTGTAGGCGCTTGTAACACACTCCATGCACACAGTGTAAGGTGCGCCAAACAATGCCGCAGGCCAACGAACAATGCAGCGGGCCATTGAAATTCACCTGGGCTGGAGGCTCATGAGGAGACGCCGATTTCACCTTCTGCGTAGTCTTTAAAAAGACTTGGCTTCCGTCTGGTGAGTAGAGAGTAGCTGTGCATCTTCTCGTCTGTTTCTCCTGTCTCCGCAGACTCGACTTCAAGTCCTGTTCGCCAAGAGAAAAGCTGCCTGCCTCCCACTCTCACACACATTCTGTGTCTCCGCCCACATCACGCTACCTGCTTAGCACCACTTGTCTCACCTGCTCTTCACAAACCTCTGCGCTACTGATGACACCACGGCTACTGTGCTTCGATCCACAGAACCGCAACATTCACTAAGATGGCTCACGAGCCCTTGTTCTCAAAGGCCCTGATTTCTTTAAGACTGCCTTCTTTCATTGTCTGCTTGACAAAGTTCTGTTGATGAGACTTTGGTGGTGGGGGAATCAAACATCGACCCTAGAGGTGCAAGGCCTGGTTTTGATTCCCAGCCAGGTTTGATTCCTGCCTCTCTGTGCATGAAGTTTGCATGTTCTTCCTGTGCTTGGTGGGTTTCCTCCGAGTACTCTGATTTCCTCCCACATGCAGATTAGGTTAATTTGCCTTCCCAAATTGGTCATAGTGTGTGAGTGTATGCGTGCGTGTGCCGTGTGATGGATTGGCACCCTGTCCAGGATGTCACCTGCCTGCCTTGTATTATCCTAAGTTATCTGGGAAAGGCTTTCAAATGCACTTAACAACATGACTCCAAGATTCATAAAGATATGGATGAGTGAGTTTGGTGTGGAAGAACTTGACTGGCCTGCACTTCAACCCAATAGAACCCCTTGGGGATGAATTAGAGCAGAAACTGTGAGCCTGGCCTTCTCGTCCAATATCAGCATGACAAATGCGTTTCTGGATGAATGGTCAAAAATTCCCATAAATATACTACTAAACCTTGTGGAAAGGGTGGGCCAGCATCATATTAAACCCCACGGATAAAAAAAATAGATTTTACTCAAGTTTATATGCATGTGAAGGCAGGCGAGTGAATACTTTTGGCAATATAAGCAAATAATTGAGAATCCCTTTATTTAACTGATGCAGTGAATAGATTGAATAGATTCACATTTTTAAAAATCTGTTAAGAGATGTAATAATGAAAGTAAGAGCCCTTATGCAGGGCTTCAGAGGGGGTCAGTAAAATATGAGTGTGCGAGAGTGCTTATGTGCACATTTGGGGAGACCTTTTCATTCAGAGATAAAATGGGTTTGAGACTTAAAAGGTAACTAAAAAAAAAACAAAACCTTAAAACAACAAAACCAAAACACATAGCTCCATCATCTCCTTGAGACAGGGTAGAACTTTGGAAACTGAAAAACTTGTATTCACACTTTCATGCTTTTTAACTTATTTTGTTTTCATAAATTTTTGCTTCTTTTTTACGTTGGTTTGGGCGCATGCTTATCATTCTTGGACGCTGCCATCTTATGTAGACTTAGCGGTTTTCAGAGGCCTAAATAGGTGTGCTGCCAGGTGTAGCGTGTCTCCACTGATTGCCCCCATGGTGGCATCACCTAGCAAATACATGTTAGTGGGACATTAAGAATGGATTGTGGCGCATTGGGAAAGGACATGTGGTCTGACGAGTCCAGATTTATCCTGTTCCAGAGTGATGGGTGCATCAGGGTAAGAAATGGAGTGAACGAAGTGATGCACCCATTATACCTAGTGAGTACCTTACAAGCCTGAGGGGCAGTGTTATGATCGGAAGTTGCTTCCATTGGTCAAGTCTGCCTTCATCTATGCTACTGTATGTGCCCAAAAAATGAGGTCAGTTGACTGCTTAAGTATTCTCTATAACCAGGTTTTTTCTGTGAATGCTTTTTTTTAATTTCCTAATGTCACAGCATATTGCCAGATGATGATGCCTGGCTCAAATTGTGAAAAAGTGGTTTAGGAAACATGAGACACATGAATTGGCCACCACATAATTCACATCTTAACTCTTAATGGTGCTTGATGGGTTTTGCAAATGCACTTAACAATACAGTTCTTGCAAGGACTATTCCAGAACAGCTGACCTTTACTGTACAGTATGTCTTAAAATATCATTTATTTATCAATATCGAAATAAGCATTTTGATTTATACATGTAAGAGGAAAACAACAATGTTTGTGGTGATCCTGATAGATCTCCTTAATCACATGATGGGAATGATCTTCCAGTATGACTCCAACACCATCATACAGGGCATGACAGCCTACTGAATGGCTTGAGAAGTATATTAAAAAAAAGTATAAATCCTATGGCATGGCTTCTACAGCCACAAGATTTTAACCTATTTAAAAACCCACTGGGGATTTTAAAGTGTCCACCACCACCATCATAACACCAAATAAAGGACTACAGTATATTTATTGAAATCTGATGTTCATCCCTAAGGCAAGTTTTATGTTTTGTTTGTTTGCTTTTTCATGTTGCATTGAGTAATTTTGTGTCTCAATTAAAAAAGTACTATTTTAATGCTCCAACAAAAGCCATGCCAAGACATTACATCAGAGAACATTTGGGAGGAAACTCACATCCACTTCAGAATTTAAATCAATGCATGAATATGAAATGCCCTGCTCAAATTTCCATTTTGTAGGGCAGCTTGTCAGTCAGAGCATCAGCCTCCCCTTTAGCCTGCCATGACTGAAATACTGAATTCAGAAATATGGTAAACGGCACGTCAATCCTCTGACAGTAATGCAAGACCCACCATGCTCGCCTCTTAACCATGTACACCATGTTTGAATGGTTCTGAACCACTGCCCAAGACACATCCTGACAAGGGAATATGTAGCACACATACAAATATACACTACACGTGACATGCTGGAGCCTCTTTGTTGGAATGAGAATGAGCTTGGGCTGTCCTTTTTTTTTTTCTTTTTTTTTTTTTTCCTTTCACTGAGTGTTGTAAAGTACATTAGTAAATGTTATGAACTGGCAACTACAAATTAGTGTAATAACAGAATGTGATTTGTAGATACTAATACTAATTATCAACTAACAACTGATAACATGTCCATGACATTTCAGAGAACAAATGAAAAATAAAAAAAAAGTAATGTCAGTAAGTAATGTGGTGTGAGTGTTGAATAAATGAAATTCCTTTACATTTGTTGACAGGCTTCGGAAAGGTTTGTGTATGGACTATGAAACTCTAGGTAATCTTACTGATCAGGAAATTTGAATAATGCACTATTCATTCTACTTGATTAGATACACAGGAAATACACATTTTTCCATAAACTATTTAAATGTTATCAGGTGACAAATCTTCCATGTGCAATGTCATCATGCCAGCACTTTGTACAAATCAGAAAGTGGTAGATCAGTGTGCAGGACATTTGCAGCCAAACACTGTTTGGAAGCAACATTTCCACCATTTTACTATGTCTGCTTTGAGACTCTGAGATTAAATGAGCATAACAGTATAAAAAAAATAATAAAAAAAAAGAGCTTTGTTACAGGTACATCAAGAGTCATGCTCACGTTTAATGAAAAGTCATTTTATAACACTAGGTATTTTGTTTTTGTTAAAAAGCTATTTGGTAATTACTTAAAGTTTAAAGTTTAAATAATGGCAGATGGCTATTATACAGTAGATGGCAGTTATACAGTATACTGTGATTTAAATTGAGCAATCTCTCTTTAAATATTTTTTCTCTTCTTTTTATAATGATGCATATAAAGCCAAACATGTACATCAGTTAAATTTCACCCTTATAAAATAACCAATAAAATAAATAGTCAATATTGAATTTATTTGTTGCAGTTATTTGTGTATACAGTAACTATTCCAATTAGATAAATGTTGAATGAATTACTATTGTATTGTTGGCTTAACTTCTTACAATGGAATTTGTTAAGACAACCGTTAACATTGTGTACTTAAAAACTTTAAAGGTACAGACTGAATAAACTAAAAAAAAAATCAAGTTACCTTCCCCGAGAAGAATTCACGTAATTTTATAAAACGTGAGTTTAACAAATGTTAGGCTTCATGTTACTGTACTGTGCAGCAGCTCTGGAGCTAATCTTTCATAACCATATCTATCTATTTTCTCCACTTTGCCTTCACTTGCCCAGCAACAGCATCCTGCTCCACCCCAGCACACACGCAAGAGCTTAACTGATGAAAGTTTGTGAAAACCCAGAAGTGTTTAACAGTTAAGGAGTACTGGTTATTAGGGCTTATGGAAGGCCTTTTGGAGATACTGAAGGAGTATGAACGAGCTGTTGAAGTTGTAGTAGTCCTTGAGGGCATGGGTGACTATGCAGCGGTTTTTGGAATTTCCTTTTTTGTAATATGCAGCATATATTTTCATACTTTGTAGCATAAAAAAATAGATTGTATGTAAAAACCTAACTACTAGTAAACCTGGAATTTTAATTTCAATTCTTAGCACAGCATATTGACAGATAAGAGCTACTCTTCTGATAAATGGTTCATGTGCAATTGATAATTCACTGATATTTTGTAGACTAACCACAAGCATGCATATAATGTACTGTAGATGAAAAAGTGCACCACTGCTGTGACTTGTAGTTGGTGTAACAGGCAACAATCATTTGCAAGCACAAACATATTTTTCACATTAATGTCTATTAAGGCTGTAATATTGTTCTATATTGAGTCATAATGGAAATAGCATTTCTAACAGTTTGTTGTTATTTCATATAAATAAATACAACTGCTTTCATAATACTATTGCACTTAGAACAGAATCGTTTATTCTCATTGTACAAGTACATATTTTCCAGTTCTTCTTAATACTAATACTAGTACCAAAACCATAGCCTAATGTACTTATTTTTACTCATTTAAGGATTTCACAAAATGTCATTTAGCTGTGTTTATACTGTACTTATAGTATACGTTAATATTTATGCGTGTCCGTTATGAGCCTAACTAGTTGATTTGAAATGAAGTGCAGTTCTGTTTACCTTTAAAACGTACTTCTGTGCAATTTTCTTTGAATTACATTTTATTGTGTATAGCTTTTTGTCAGACTCGCTTATTCTCATTGACCAATTACAGCTGGTCAACACAAAACACTGGATAAGTGCTGGACGCTTGCATTGCTAAACATTCTTCTTGCCTCGCTGCTTGCAGTGAATATTATGTTTAAGGTATTTATTTTATTATTTAAACAGGACGAATAAGACACTTCATCCATTACTTTTCTACAGAGCACAATCTGTAATCTGCTTTGCGCTGACTGCCATCATTAATCAAAAATACATTAAGATCGTTGTCATTTTGTGTCATCTCTTTATTAGTGTGACAATGTACAATAGGCTCACATCATATAGTGTTAAGTCCTATCAGATGTTATTTTTAGAGCACTTTTATAACCATGAGTATGAGTAAATGAGCATGGTGTAGGAATAATACATGATACCAGTACTAGTATCATAGCACCTGTAACCCTGTATATTCAATAATAAGGAGCTGCTGCCAGTGACTGGTGACCCTTGTTAAAATGCAATTTTCTCATTATTTAGTATCAGCCACCTGTCTACCTTAAAACATAGCTATTATGAAACCATTCCTCAGAAAACTACTGAGATAATTTTAATGATCGAAGTTTTAAGAAAAATGTCAGTGGGCTGCAATTGTGGGTATTAAAATATAATAATAATAATAATAATAATAATAATAATAATAATAATAATAATAATAATAATAATAATAATAAAATTAATAATCATCATCATCATCATCATCATCATCATCATCATTATCTTCATTATTAGCACAGGTCTGCAAACATTGTTTTTTTTTATTTATTTTTTATTCCTACTCAGTCTAATCACTACTATTTTGAAAATAGAAATAATGGTCTCTAGGTCTCTATAGAATATACAAGTGACATACATTACATTAATTAACCAAAAGTAGATTCCTGTTTCTGTGTGAAGAACATTATGTCCCTGTTCTTCTGCAGAAGGCTCTGTGGGTTGATTTTAATTCGTGGTTTTATTAGTTGAACCACGATTACATTGTGGCATTGTATATTCAAATGCCAGCCACAAGAAAACACAGTGTATACCTTCTGCTTGCTTTTAATTGCTATTATATTTAATGAAACTCCTCTATAATGTATTCAGGGTCACTTCAGAGGCTCTAAATTGCAGTAACTAGAATTTGTACACCATATAAATAATGTGTTTCATTAATAAAACTTTTGATGGTCTAGCTTCTTATTATTCTTTGGAGCTATACAGTATGTTTTAAAAATCATTTTTAAATGTTGTACTGATTTTAAGTATTTAGCATTGAGATTATTTATTTAATGCAAATAGCTTTATGTATCAGCAATGGAATTGAAATACAAAAAAAGATAATTCACTAGATTATTGCATTGTATATGCAAATGTGCTAAGCAGTCGAGAAAACAGATATGATAAATCTCTCTTCTTTCTGCCTTTTAGCTGCATCTGTGTTTGAAATGAAGGTTAAACCATTATAAGAGACATCGCAACAAGGATGAATTTAATTACCTACTGGAAGGCTTAATTGTCTCCTATATGTTGTATAAACAAAACGAACAAACAAACAAAATAAAATCACACTCTATATTGCCTATAATTTTTTTTAGACTACATATTATTATGTGATTATACAACCTATAACATCAAACTAAAGATCATGTTATGTTTTTGCAAGAAACAATGTCATTGCATCTTAATTAGTAATTTAGTATGCTATGTTTGGTTGTACAGTCGGCTCCTCTTTTTACACATACCTGCTTTGGTCATCTCACCACCAAGCTGGAGCACCTGGGACTCAGCTCATCTTTGTGTCAGTGGATCTCCAATTTCCTAACTGAGAGACCACAGGCAGTAAGGATGGGCGGACATGTCTCAGCCTCCATCACTCTCAGCACTGGAGCCCCACAGGGTTGTGTTCTGAGCCCTCTACTGTACTCTTTGTACACACATGAATGCGTAGCCACTACCAACTCCACCACCATCATCAAGTTTGCTGATGACACCGTCGTGGTGGGCCTGATCACTGACAACGATGAGACGGCTTACCTGAAGGAGATTGGAAATCTGGAGAACTGGTGCCAGACAAACAACCTTCTTCTAAACGTCAGCAAGACAAAGGAGTTGATAGTGGACTTCAGCACAAAGCAGAAGAGGAACTACCAGACCCCCGTCATCAACAAGAGCCCAGTGGAGAGAGTGGACAGCTTCCGTTACCTCGGTGTTCACATCACGCAGAACCTGTCATGGTCCTGTCACACCAACACCGTGGTGAAGAAGGTCCAACAGCATCTCTACCACCTCAGATTCCTGAGAGACTTTAGACTGCCCTCCAAGGTGCTTAGGAACTTCTACTCTTGCACAATAGATAGCATCCTGACGGGAAACATAACGACCTGGTTCGGGAACAGCACCATGCAGGACAGGCGAACTCTTCAGAGGGTGGTGCGATCAGCTGAGCGCATCATCCACACCGAGCTCCCTGACCTGCACTCGATCTACAGCAAGCGGTGCTGGACCAAAGCCAGGAAGATCATGAAGGACCTCAGCCACCCCAGCAATGGACTGTTCTCTCTGTTGAGGTCAGGAAAGCGCTTCCGTTCCCTGAAGGCCACAGAGAGACTGAGGAGGAGCTTCTTCCCGCAGGCAATACGGTCTATTAATCAGTACACCACACAGTACTGATCCATTTCGCACATCCACACATGCTTCTGCACTCTGAACATTTGGGGTATTCAGGTCATTCGCTCACTAGTCCTCACTACATACCTGCTCTCATGGACATTATGCACATAAGTCACTTTAAATATGCACACAAGCCACTTTAACATGTCACTTTACTGCATATTTGCACACCCCTGGACATTCCGTTCCTTATGTTCACTCCATTCCAAAATTTTCTATTTTCTATTTGTACAGTTAGGTTTTTCTCACTTTCTTATAATTTCCTTATATCTTCCTTAATGTATATTTGTATCATACAGACATTTTATATTTTATTTTATTCTTCTTAGTCAAATTTTACTTTTATATATATGTTTCTCAAATTTACTTTTGTTTTAATATTTATTTTCTATATAGATATTCTTTCTTATTCCTTCTTAGATAAATAATTTTTTTTTTTTTTTCTTGTTCTAAGGTCAGGGCAGTTGCCTAAGCATTTTACTGCATATCGTACTGTGTATGATTGTGTATGTGACAAATAAAATTTGAATTTGAATTTGAATTTGATTTATACTGACATGATTAGGTCATATAGATGCTATACTTAGATACACCCCATTCTAGATGATTGTCAGTTTCATTTTTACTGGTGTAATCCAGGGAAAAAAAATTATACTCTACAGCAGGATTATAAAGCTACTCTGGCAGCACATAAAAATGGCGTAATTACACATGTCTACACAAAGAAATATTTAAAATATTACAGCCATGTGACTCTCCAGTGGAATAAAAAGTATTTGTCCTTATGTTTGTCCACATTTCTTGCGGAATTTAGGGATTTTTTCCCCTTTATATGCAGACTCTCACTCTGGTTACCACATAGCACAATCCACTTGCAGGACCCTATTTAGGCCAGACACTGTAGTCATGTCTCTGTTACAGAAACACATGAGGTCTTTTCTAGAAAGCATCTTTTTCTAGCTATGGCATGTCAGAGTGAGCGAGCAGGATGCATTAAGTATTCAGCATTCACTGGTATCCCAATAATTTGAATAATTCCTAATTACCTTCTTTTTTTTTATTTGGAAGGCGAGCCACAAGTGCTAGTTGTTCTTGGGATGCATCCAATTCTATTCATTGTATGGAAAGTGACAGAAGCATAAAAGCGCAAAGAAGCATGCTGCAAATCTGAACACATAATTAGCCTCATCCCAGGAGAGACTGCGGTGAGTGTGCTTATTTCAGGATCGCATTAGCAACAGCATCTCTTTGTAAGTGGAGCACACTCAAACAAATTCCTATATCTGCGGTGATCAATGCACTGAAATGAGCTATCTTCCCTACAGTTTTGTTTAGCTTTTTGTTTTATAACGTGGTACTGATATACACAGCGATGAAAGGTTGAAATGTGGCAGATTTTGTAATTTGCTTAAGCAAAAAAGATACTGTTAAAAAAAAATGTAATTGTTCCACTCCTTGGGCACAACAAAACCATTTAGTCTGAAAATAATTATTTATTAATTAATGTTGTTGTTAAAAACAATTTGTTAAAAAAGATCAACATATAGCAGTTCATTTAAAAGCAAACAGAAACAAATGCAGTCATTTGGCTTATTATTATTATTATTATTATTATTATTATTGTTATTATTATTTTTATTATTATTATTATTATTATTATTAATCACAACAATAATGAAAATAACAACAACAACAATAATAATAATAATAATAATAATAATAATAATAATAATAATAATAATACTTTACTATATTTTATAATTTTTTAAAATATTATTTTAGACATTTATACTTTAAAATATTGTTTTTTTTTTTTTGTATTTCATATTAAAGCTGTAATTCCTAAGTCCTTAAGTGACCCTTCTTTTTGGGTAAAGGTATCAGTCTTCTGATATTTTTGTATTTTTGTATTTTAACTATGTCTTATTAATAACCTATTAAGAATAGACATTTATTAATAATACAATATTAATGTTCAATTATTTATTAGTAACACTATTCCAATCCTGGATGTCTTTTATCAAGCCTGCACACACAGGATGTTTTCTGTTTTTCACACCATTCTGTGTAAACCCCTGTGGTGTGTGAAATCTCCAGGAGATCAGCAGTTTTTACTCAACCTGGCCATCTGGCACCAACAATAATCAGATGGTTAAAGCCACAGATATCAAAATTTTCTCCATTCTGAAGTTTGATGTGAACGTTAAGTGAAACTCTTGGTCTGTGTGCGTGCTCTTTGCATGTTCTTCCCATGCTTGGTGGGTTTTCTCCGGGTGCTTGGGCTCCCCCCACAGTCCAAAGACATGCAGATTAGGCTAATTGCCGTTCCCAAATTACCCATAGTGTGTATGTTTGTGTGTGTGTGTGTGCGTGCGCGCGCGTGTGTGTGTGTGTGTGTGTGTGTGTGTGTGTGTGTGTGTGTGTGTGTGTGTGTGTGTGTGTGTGTGTGTGTGTGTGTGTGTGTGGATTGGCACCCTGTCCATTATATCCAGCCTTGTGCCCAATGTCTCCTGGGATAGGCTTCTGGCCCCCTCAACCATACAGGAGAAGCGGTATAGAAGCTAAATGAATTAACCATTTAATTAATTCATTAATAATCGTTTTACTGCGTATATATGTCATTGTTATTGCATTCATGACCCTTCCTTAGCAATTGGAAAAAAAATGCAATAAGTGAAATGTGGTGCAAATTAACAATACCACTGATATGTATGGAAGAAAGTACACGCCTGTTAATTTAGTAGTGAACATAAGGTAGGTAAAGGACTCACAAACAGATTTTGCTTGCGGCCCTTGAAAGGCTTGGATCAGGCACCTGTGCTTCAATGTGCATGCTCTCTGATAGATCTGGCAACTGCTGAAACCATTTTAATATGCTTCAATCTGCACAAATCTCCAAAGGGTCCATCGCTCAAGCAGGCATAAGGAATAAATGAGAGTGTCTGACATAGCTGTGGTAGCAAAGATCAAAAGCGTAAGACATAATTAACAGCAGGCTAATTGGTACCCACCTTAAGTCTTCACCAGATATAAAAGAGAGCAGACTTACTATTAATTAAGCAGGAATATGCTTGAAATGTGTTCGATTCGAGTTCACATTCCTCACTTGGTTCTACAACTGTGAAGTGAAAGTCTCCAATGCAGGCAAATTTTAAGTGATTTGAAATGAATGAGGGCAAGAAATATTTAAAATTGTATAACTGAATGGCAAAAATATTTACATAATATATTATGATTTTCATAATGAGCTTCTTGTTGTAAATAGCATTCTGGCATGCCATGCTTTTCATCTGTCTTTAGTTGCCTTTAAGTGAACCGTCCAATAGACCTCTGGGAAGGAGCTTCTTCCTTTGCCCTTAAAAAAAAAAAAAAAAAAAAAAAAAACTGAACTGAACTGAAGGAACACCCTGTGACAGTGAGCTACTTGACTGCATGCACACACAACCACAGCATTACATGCTGATATTCCCCTCAGAAATTATAGGCCCTATAAATAAAAGCCTAACAGCATGCATCCCCAAGAGAGCACAGATGTCTTGAGCCTACCTTGAATCACTCTGGTCTTGTTACATCTTATTCAGTAGATGCACTCTTTAAATACACATTGATTTATTTATCCACAGTTCGACTTTAACAAATCACTTTAAGATCAAGAGCATCTTCAGTGTGGTAGCACCAGCTCTACTGTGTCTTAGCTTCAGATTTAAATGTGCAGCTGGTTTCAATCCCACGTGTATTTGCAGTTACAGCATTTAAGTATTGTTAACTGAAAAAAAAAAATTGGCACAAAACAAATAACATTTGACTCATTATTGTAAGGCTTGTGTGAAAATATTAAATTTAAATATAAGAGAAAATCTGACTTTACTTGACTGAGTTAACTATTATGAAGATAAATGTTGTCATTTCCAGTGCAGTAGCATATTTGCTTGGATGCCTGAGATTAATGTGAGTATTACAGCAATGCGACACACCATGACACATGTGTTTGTCATCAGACGTCTTGCAAGTCTCATCTAATGGAGCAAATAGACCACATATAATGGCCCAATGCTCATTTTAAACTATAGTTAAATCAAGAGAATTAGCTGATAAACAGATTCTAAGGAGCTGAAATCATTCAGTTAGTGGAGAGGTGAATAAATAGGCCATACAGCACTAGAATATGAGGAAATAATTGTATAAAAGTTCAACAATTTACTATACTGTAGCATGCACAATGCTGGAATTCCACCCTCTCTGCTATGATGTGCACTTCTGATTTAGAAATGTAGTTACGATTTAGTGCATCCCACTCATGTACAATAGAATTCAAGCCTGCATTCCAAATCTCACATTATCTGCACAATAAGTAAAACAATATATTAATTCCCACAATGATGTAATCACATACTATCCATTACAGTAGTGTGCATTAAAGGGCACTGTGTTCAGTAATGCAGAAATGTTATAAGAACAAAATAATTTTACTATACACATAAATGTGACCTTTACAGTTACTCTGTACCAGATGAAAGAGAAAAAAACACTCAATTAGAGCTTGTCTTTTAGCTGCACTCAACCAGTAAGTTTCTCACTGTGAGTGCCTGATCAAGCAGCCGTGCCTGTTCTTCGCCAACCTGCTGCGCTGTAGCTGTGCTCATTCTACAAGATCACAAACAGTACATGGCCTGCTGAATGAAGAAGTCATCTGAAGTTAGCTAGCTAGCAAGATAATATATAGAGAATAATATTGTGTTAAAGCAATTTTCAGTCTTTGTCTACATTGATGATTAAGAGCGGGATTGATATAATACTCAGTGGATTTGTTTTTTTAGACGTTCCAAAAAAAGGATGCAAACAGTAGTGTTAGTAGTGTTAGTTCATTCATTCATTCATTCATTCATTTATTCCTTCATCTTCTGCAGGGTACCGCTTCCTGTACAGGGCTGCACAGGCCTGGAGTCTATCCAAGGAGACTTAGGGCACGAGACAGATTATAGGGTGCCAGTCTATCGCAGGGCACACATACCCACTACAGGCAATTTTAGACCAATGCCAATTAATGCCAATCTGCATGTCTTTGGAAACCCACCAAGCATGGAAGAACAAACCCTCAACCATGGAGGTGTGAGGGCATAGTGCTAACCACTACTGTATGCCGCCATGCCGCCTCAGTAGTGTTAGTGCTCTTGCTGAATCCCACACCACATTAAAGGAGAGAGAGAAGGAGAGAGAGAGAGAGAGAGAGAGAGAGAGAGAGAGAGAGAGAGAGATCATTTGAGGTGATCAGAGGGTTTGATAAATGAAAGAAAAAGAAGCATCACAAGTAATCTAGTTCAACAACTTGACCACCATTCAGCTATAACGTCAACACCACAAAGCATTAACACAACATTGATTAATAATTCTATACCAGTAAACTGGTGACAGGTTCATGGGCACTCAAGGTTTATTTATGCCTCTGAGGAGCAAAGGCCAGCCCATCCAGTCCAATCTCACATAAAAGTCAATGCAGCACAACTCGCTGAAAAAAAGTCAATGCTGGCTATGATAGAAAGACACCAGAACACCCAATTCACCGCTGGCCATCATGAATGGGGAAGGTGTCCAAAGCCTGCGGACCTGGCTTTTAAACTTCTCAGGTTCTATTCCAATCCACTGCCAGTGTCCTGGTGCCAGATACCACAGCACACACCCTGAGGAAGTGGAGCCCACACAATACTGGGCATATTGTTTTGCGTGGTAATGTTATGGCTGATTGGTGTAAGTTATGATGCAACTTGGATAAGATGGATGACTCAACTGTCTTTTACTAACTTAAAGAACAAAATAATGTAGAAAAAGTAGCGAAAAAAACCTCCATCAGACCCCTATCTTTTTTTTTTTTTTTAAACAATGATGGACTCTTTCACTCTGTTTGCTTTGTTTAGATTCTCTCACTGTCACTATGTCTCTCACCTGACTGGCTGTGACTCTTGCCAGTCATGTGTGACTTTTTCATGTCTGTAGTTTGGATGTGATGATATTTCACTTATCTGTGCGACTGTATGATGTGTTTACAAATTTCATGCCAAATCTGACCTGACACCACTCACACACCGTTGACTGTGCATTACTATTTCAGGCTTGTCAAAAAGTGACTCACAGCAGTAACTTCATATGATAAAGTATATACTCGCCCTAACTCAATAGTCAATTATTTATTTATTTGTGTGTGTGTGTGTGTGTGTGTGTGTGTGTGTGTGTGTGTGTGTGTGTGTGTGTGTGTGTGTGTTCTGTAGTTTTAAAATGTTAAGAAACTTCAGCCCTAACTTCAAGCATCTCATCTGAAGTCTCTGATGTGTTTTTATTCCAGCTAAACATTGCATAAATTAATTTCAGTCAATTAAATTAGGCTCCTACAAACTGACCTTAGAAGTTTGCCTTTATTCAGTTCATGCCTATATTAGTGTCATTTATTAATTGAGCTGCAGTTGCGGCTTTGTGTCTATTGTGTATTTTCCATGAAAATAAATAGCATTTAATGAGCTACAATGAAAAATTATTTAAAAGAATGAAATGAAATGATGAAATAAAAGCATCTATTAGAACTGTATTTGAGAATTGAGGTATCAGCTGCAGGTTGTTGGAATTATTTATGCCACAGCCATGTTAGCACATACTGAGAGGTACTTCAGTGCATGTTTTATGTTAAGGACCTACGTGAGTTTAAACTCTTTTTCATTCTTTAAATAGAAACTATCATTATAGCTCAACATCTTGCTTACTGACAGCAATGGATATTTTTTTCATGTCTCATAGAGTAAATGCCTCAGAGGCACGCACTTAAATGAAAGCTGGAAAGCTTCCACGCAAACAGTCCACTTTGTTTGTTAATGCTGGAAAAGTGAGCACAGTTTAGACAGATTCTCATTCTTTCCTGAGCCATAATTTAAATATCTAACATCCTACTATTAAAGTAAAAGTTATCATACTCGATTCACATTCAGGTGTATTAGTGTTTAAAATACATGTAGTATTCAATAAGTATTTTGTTTTGAAATTCAGGCAGCACGGTGGCTTAGTGGTGAGCAATGTCGTCTTGCCCGTCCAGGTTCTGGGTTTGATTTCCACCTTGGAGTCTGTGTGCATGGAGTTTGCATGTTCTCCCTGTGCTTAGTGTGTTTCCATAGACATGCAGACTAGGCTAGTTGTCATTCCCAAATTGCCCATAGTGTGTGAATGAGTGTGTGTGCGTGTGTGTATATCCAGGCTATACACTGCTTCATACCCTAAGCCTCCAGACATAGGCTTCCGGATGAAGTGGTATAGAAAATATGTGAGTGAGTGAGTGAGTGAGTGAGTGAGTTATGAAATGCATAATAAAGATGGAAAAACAAGACAAGCATTGTTTAATAGACTGGCTGACTGAATAAACTGAAGTACTGGTGATACTTGTATATCAGCTAATTTTCAACATGGAGTTAGAATCACATGAAGCATCAAAATCCTCAGATCTTGAGTGTCCAAGAAAAAGGTGCTGCTGCTGCTATCACTACTACAGTTGAGTTCAAATTCAAGTTATGCCATAGCCATCTGTGGGAACCAAGGGAACACCTCTAGCCAATAGTGGAAGGATGTAAGCTTTGGTTTGTGGATGAAGGCAAAATGCTATTTCCTCTGTGCATGTTGAACTGCTTTGAGATGCATCATGAGCAGCAGTTCAGATAAAGATGTGGCTTGCTGGCTTCACTTGTCTCTAAGGAAAGATGTGTTAGCCTTCCCCCTCCCCTGGATGGTATCTGTCATATGGTATAAGACAGCTGGCTGGTGGGTGAAATGTGGCAGGTGACCATATTGAAAGAAAAAAAAAATAATGAAATTGACATTGTCACAAAACTCTGAAAGCTTTTTTTTTTTTTTTTTTTTTACTTGAAAGCATAACTTTGAGGTATTAGAGAACTATATACAGTATATAATCATCACCATCGGTGACAATCATTAATCACATGACCTTTTAAAATCTGAACACATTTTATAGTCAATCTTGGCACAATCTTTTTAACACAATCTCAAGCTACTGTAAATATGAATATCTATATCTGTCTAGATAAACAGTGCAATTGAGATGGAGGCCAAATCTAAAATTATATGGCAATAATACAGATTGGGCGGTAACAAGGTTAAGTGTTTATAGGATTTACGGAAAATCTCCGGCTGCTTTTTGTGCAAGGGTGACTACAGCATCACCCTTTGGTGAGGAATAATGGCTTTCCTTTCAGGAGGATGTGAAATTGGATTGCTCATACAAAGTGCTTGCAGAGGATAAACCTGTGTTATCCAATTACCCACCAAACTACATTAAGAAAAGCTTTAGTTGGAGAGTCCAGGCAACCTTGCTCCCCTAAAACCTTGACAGCACAAAGAGAAGCTGGCAAAGTGGAGGGGAAGCGCTTGTCGGGATTGTGATTAGCGTTATGCTGTCTTGCGGCTCATACGATATATAGCCATTACATCAGCTAAAACATTTTGACAAGAATAAGTTTGAAGTGCTGGAGAATAATGGGTACATGATTAATGAAGAAGTTTGTAGACTTCTGCAGCCACACTAACATAATTTTGTTACAATAGTTTTTGTAGTGTAGATTTCATTATGCTGTCTGGATTTTACCTTATTTCAAAGAACAGACATTGTGAAGGTAGGAACAAAATCAAACAACTCATGTGTTGTTTTTATACTTCTTTTATTGAAAAAAAAAAGATATATTTTTCTTACAGAAAAAGAAATAAACACCAGTTAGTCCCTATCTATCATTATGGTTAGTGTACAAAGTGTATCAAAGCCACAGTACTACAGTAGTGTTGCTGTGATTGACAGTGTAGACAAGGAGTGTCATTTCTCCCAGCCAGTGAGCAAGTTGCAATTTGAAGTCTTGCCTTACAAGCTTTGACGGTTGTGGCAAATTTTGTGATCACCTTATGATCTTCTGAAGAAATGTTTAACAATTTACTATTTCTCTACTTGATAGCTCACTGGCTCATTTTTAAGCACTGTTCATACAAATGTAAGTGAAATAAAAACTCTAAAAGTGTGACATACTGCAATGTATAATTGATTTTTTTTGTTTGTTTGAGAAATCCAACTGTTCTGTAAATGCTGAACTACTTGCAATGAAATGAAATAATATATAATAATATAAAATAGGACACATGAATATATTCATCTTTATTTTTAACAGTAACTTTAGACAATTTTTTGAAAAAATAAACAAACTATCTAACAAAAAACATAGAATGCATACTATGCTTTAATAAGATCCAAAGATACTTACTCACTCACTCACTCACTTATCGTCTATACCGCTTCAACCTGTATTCAGGGTTGTGGGGAGCCTATCCCAAGGGACTTAGGGCACGAGGCGGGGTACACCCTGGACAGGGTGCCAATCCATCTCAGGGCACACATACATACAGTACACACACACACACTATGGGAAACCCACCAACCCTGACCCTGGAGGTGCAAGGTGACAGTGCTAACCACTACACCACCTGTACGCATGCCCAAAGATATAATAATAATAATAATAATAATAATAATAATAATAATAATAATAATAATAATAATAATAGTAATAATAATAATAATAATAATATCCAAATACTAAAATACATTTAAATTTAATATTTTTTCTATAATGCTTTTAATAATGTACATTATCTCAATTCTGTATATAATCTTAAAAAATATATACATTTTAACTATTATTATTTTGTACCTAATGAGAAAGCTGCAGGTGACAGGATCAAGAAGAAGAACTGACACCTGACTCAAACGGGAACCCAATTCTTCTTTGGGTGAATTCTATTCTGTATCTACCTTTATAGCATGACAATAAATACTGTAACTGGGTGAGATAAGGTTGCTAGTGCAATTGTAAATTATTGTAACACTGGAAATGAATGCACAAAAGAAAATGGGAGAAAACAAACACATGTTTGGATATTAGGATATCCAAGATATTAACTTTCTGCTATGTTTAAAACTTTGTAATACTGCTCTATAAGTATAATCACAGTACTAATAGTAGGAGCAGCAGCAGCAGCAGCAGTAGTGATAGTATTGAATGTAAATAATGTAAGCTCTTAAACCAGGAACTTACAACTAATACAAAAACTCTAGCCATTGTTAGAATGCAGGGCTAAAATGCAATGTGTTCCAAGGCAATTTATGCCTTACCACCCCAGTTTCATTTTTTATCTGAATAATTAACTGATAACATGCTGAAATAATTCCATAATTGTCCTACCCTCTTCTTGGTATTTAAACATTCAAAGAAGGCTGCTAGAGCTGCCAAGGACTGTGGTTCAGGAGGGGCCATTACAATTCCCCCCTTAATATAACGCATCCATATCTCAAATCCCTTGAAGGAATTATCTTAATAAAAAGCTAGCAAAACACACTTACATGCTATTACACTTAGTAGAAATTCCTGAAGACTGTGGTAAAACAGAGACTTTTCTTCATTTGTATGTTGAAAAATACACACACACACACACACACACACACACACACACACACACACACACACACACACACACACACACACACACACACACACAAACATACACACTATGGGTAATTTGGGAACGGCAATTAGCCTAATCTGCATGTCTTTGGACTGTGGGGGGAAGCCCAAGCACCCGGAGAAAACCCACCAAGCATGTGAAGAACATGCAAAGAGCACGCACACAGACCAAGAGTTTCACTTAATGTTCACATCAAACTTCCTACTGTTTTCAACCATATCCGTCAGCATTCGCATTACTCTCATTTAACTCTAAATGTCATTCATAACCACTGGAGCCTATGCCAGGAAACTCGGGGGATAAGGTGGGATATACCCTGGACGGCATGCCAGTTCATCATGGTGCACAAGCACTCCCATACTCAGTCAAGCATACTTATACATAACTTGGTAGCTCTGGGTTTTCATGATCGTCACATTTCTTGGACATATGCGCCTGCAATAAATGTATGAATAAATTTGTTCATATTTAGTTTGCTGAATTAGGCCCATTAGCTCAAATGCAATGTACAACCATACGTCTGCTATATCTCAGCTAGAATAAGTGCATTTTCTATTGTACCTAAAGCACAAGGAGATCTGGCAGACCAGTGAGTTTTCAACAAGTGGCAGCAAAACATGTCCACTGTATAAAAATACTTTTATATATATATAAATCCTCCAGGTTAATGGCTGCAATCCTGCAAAAGTTAAGTAAAAAACTAAAAAAATATATGTTTTTATAAAAAGCACTGTTTACAAAAGCTGCAGCAAATTAGAAACAAATTCTATGTTAGGGGCAATATAAAATTTATTAGATAAAAAAACATTGGTTGAGTTTTTTTGGGGGGTGTGTGTTAGTGGGTGCCTATCACTATATACAAAGTTCCATTAAAACATATTTAAGTGCATGAATTGGCAAAGTGTTTTTGACAACATTAAAATTTATAAGATGTAAAAAAAATCAGTTTGGTCCAAACTACGTACAGTACATACACCATGCAATTTCATTTATTTATTTATTTAATTCGCTACTTGAATGTGTTTACATAATGACCTTAATGGTTTGAGCTGTAGATATAATTTATACCCGATGCAGTAAGGGCTAGCACTTTTCACAGTGGTGAGGTATTCTCAACCTTAGGGATCGGCAGGGTCTGCGGCTAGCAGGATTGCTGATGGGCACTCATTCTGTGGCCAGTACCGTTTGCCAGTGCCGCATGAGTGTTTGTGAAGTCTGTATGAATGGAACAAACAGGAGTCAGTATGCCCTGAGAGTCCTCTCACATGACTGATGATCACCTTTTTTCTTTTCTAAGAGCTCAAAGAGGGTGAAAAGGGTCCTTAAAAATGATGCCATGACAGCTGCATCTTGCTGGTCTGACCTGCTCCACTGTCACAAGTGATCCACAACACTGGGGGTACTGAAGGGACAATGTCAATTTTCCTCTTACGTACACATGAAGGGATGCTCTTTCCCATCAAAATGTTGTGTAAGGAATGCCCCAGGTCCATTTCTGGGACATCTGTGTGCATGATGAATGGCACTCAAATCTGAGTTACGCAGCACAGGAGAGCATGAGGGCCCAATTCATGTCGTTTGAAACACCTCTTCCACTGCAGTGGTCCGCTTCAGCGGCTCAGGCTATCATATCTGAAAGTGGTATAGAAGCTATAGAGGAGGCATCAAATCTTCGCAAAAATTCTGTAGTTGCCTGTCCCAGTTTACGCAGTATCACTGGTACTATGACTTGGTCAGCCTGAGGTGGATCTTTTGGAAGTTATGCTATGAGATCAACCAATAGAGCCCTCCCAGAACTTTAAAGAGATAGAGCAGATGATGTTATGTCTGCAAGTCTGCAACAACTGCGTTATCCAAATACACTATGGAGTTGCTGGATTGTCAAAAGGGCTCAATAGAGCCTGAAGAGGCAAACTGTACTGCCAGTGCTAGCTGACCATGATGAAGGCCATCTTGGGTTTGACTTTGGTACTGAGGTCCACTCGCTATGTCATCTATACACTCACCTAAAGGATTATTAGGAACACCATACTAATACGGTGTTTGACCCCCTTTCGCATTTAGAGCTGCCTTAATTCTACGTGGCATTAATTCAACAAGGTGCTGAAAGCATTCTTTAGAAACGTTGGCCCATATTGATAGGAGAGCATCTTGCAGTTGATGGAGATTTGTGGGATGCACATCCAGGGCACGAAGCTCCCGTTCCACCACATCCCAAAGATGCTCTATTGGGTTGAGATCTGGTGACTGTGGGCACCATTTTAGTACAGTGAACTCATTGTCATGTTCAAGAAACCAATTTGAAATGATTCGAGCTTTGTGACATGGTGCATTATCCTGCTGTTGTAGCCCATCCGTCTCAAGGTTGTGCGTGTTGTGGCTTCACAAATGCTTTGCTGCTTTGTTGTAACGAGTGGTTATTTCAGTCAAAGTTGCTCTTCTATCAGCTTGAACCAGTCGGACCATTCTCCTCTGACCTCTAGCATCAACAAGGCATTTTCACCCACAGGATTGCCGCATACTGGATGTTTTTCCCTTTTCACACCAGTCTTTGTAAACCCTAAAAATGGTTGTGCGTGAAAATCCCAGTAACTGAGCAGAGTGTGAAATACCAACAACCATGCCACGCTCAAAATTCCTTAAATCACCTTTCTTTCCCATTCTGACATTCAGTTTGGAGTTCAGGAGATTGTCTTGACCAGGACCACACCCCTAAATGCATTGAAGCAACTGCCATGTGATTGGTTGATTAGATAATTGCATTAATGAGAAATTGAACAGGTGTTCCTAATAATCCTTTAGGTGAGTGTATATCATCTATTTACAGAAATGTATAACATGCACATTCTAACATCTGATTTAGATAGCAGAAGAACAGTCAGATGGTCCTGTTGAGGTTGTCCACTATAACTATTAGGCTTGACCAGGGGCTGGTGCACTCCTTTTTAATGCTAGCTTAAAATATGTTAGCCACTTACATGGCATGGCAAAAAGCCTCAGGGACCCCACAGGGATGCTGGCCATGACCTGGGAAGCTGACAGAATGTCATGTTTCAAGAGCTGGGGATGGTAGCATTAGCACATAGGACAGGTTCATAGGTTTGAAGTTACAACTTGACTGAAAACACTTACTTTATCATCATTTACAGGGTCTGGTTAAATCACTAAACAAGACAGTTGATTTGGGGATAGTAGATTGAGATCCTGATCTTCTTAGAAAAAAATGTCATTCCTTAATCTATGGAGATGTCTTTGGGCAACCCCACTAAGCTGCACAGAAGTAGAAGTTTAAGGGTGATATCCTTAGAGGTGGCTTCAGAAAGAGAAATTGCCTCAGGATAGTTTTACAGTACAGGATGACTAGCTGTCCTCATGCCATCACACAGAATTAAAAAGTGGGTTGATTAAGTTAATTTCTATGCATTTGAAAGGCAGATGAATCATTGGCAGTTGAATGAGTGGGGTGTAAGTGGGTTTTAGGAGTAAGGTTCATTTGGCATTGTGGGGAAACACAGGTAGAACTTTTTTTTAACTCGACTTTCATCCCTGGCCAGTGAATCCAACTGTGGATTTTCATTGTCTTTTTTTTTTTTTTTTTACCCCCAGATGTCCTCTGAAGGAATTTGTGTGGCAGTTGCATAATAGTGTCCATTTAGGAACATTTCACTAAAAAGAGGGCCATAGCACTGAGTATGGTATCTACCCAAGATACCACACAAGATACCGTATTTTTTTGTGCTTGGGTTTTGCACATTTTGTATGTGGAAGCATACAGAACATTCAACAAACATTGTATGTGGAATGGTTCTGAGAATTACAGTAATAAAATGTATGTCACCCTAAAATATCAGTAATGATGATACAGTACATATACTAATATATACATGTTATGATGTTGATGTTCCTATGCAGTACTTCATACAAATTAATTAGGCTACTGGTGCTGTCAAAAGAGAAAATCATCTCAATGCCTTACATAAATATATGTTTTACTCTTAGAGTATTTGCCAAACAGTAGCCTAACACTATATTACTTCATAAAAGTGCCATTTTATAGCCCCCCCCCCCCCCCCAAAAAAAAAAAAATAATCAGCATTACCTTATAGTTCCAGGGTCCTGAGTCTGAGCCTGTGCTTGGCATACAGTCTGTGTAGTGTTTTGCATTCCATGTCTCCAGGGTTACCTCCAGGTTCTTTAGTTTGCTCCCACCTGGCCAAAATGTGCTGGGCGTGGCTTGGCAATAATAAATTGTGAGAGTGTGTGTGTGTGTGTGTGTGTGTGTGTGTGTGTGTGTGTGTGTGTGTGTGTGTGTGTGTGTGTGTGTGTGTGTGTGTGTGTGTGTGTGTGTGTGTGTGTGCATTGTGAACGAGTGTATTCCTCTACATGTAGTGTTCCTAAGAATGGCAACAAATCTACTGTCAGTCTGACAATGTTTCTTACTGAAGATAAATAAAGTGAATAAACATAATTTCTATACATTAGAAAGAAGACTTACAGTTGAGTCTATAAAAGGATTAATTAATTATAAACGGTGTCCTTTTTTGGATTTGGATGAAATTGAATATTGTAGTTTGTGTGGCATGTGTGACATGGTAGTGAACAGCTAGGTCACACCTCCAGAGTTTGGTCTCTCACAAGGTTCTCTGGCTCAGTCACAATTCCCAAAAGCCTACCAGCAGGTGGATGGCTATGCAAATAAATATGCAAATATGTAGGTAACTGCAATGAACTGGAATTTTATCGAAGGTGTATCCTTGACTTGAATCCAGTGTTCACAGGATATGCTCGAGATTTCCTGTGGTTACTGAATGAATAAATGGGTACTTGTGCTTATTTTATCTGCACTACAACTCTCCTGTACATAAGGAGCTCCTAGGAAAATGGATTATTGCAATACCTGCAACAGTACTTTAACAAGATTTTATGGTTTTTGGCTGCAGGAGAAAACCAATAAACTGTGCAATTATGGTTTTGCTTTAGTAATACAGTGTAAAAACAGTAACTGTTCATCATACATCTAATTGTTAAAAAGAGGTAGGGAAATAAATAAATAAATAAATAAATAAATACAGTCAGACCATCAAAGGCAAACCGTGATACTTTAAATGAAACTGGAATGTTTTGTTCTGTTAACATCATTAACTAGGCAATAGCACTTTTTACAGCATAAGCAATGATTCATTCTCATGATTGTGTCATTATTCTGTAGCATATTGTACAACACAATAACCAACAGTCTGTGAAAAGGTTTGTGTGTAGACAAAAGCTGACGCCTTATATCTAGACCCAAAATAGTATTTATTGTTCTCAAATAATCTTCAAAAACTTTTACATGCTCATTCAAATGCAAGCATCAAATGCAGACTGAAAGTCCTACCAATAGAGGGCAACAGTCCATTACTTTATACATTTTACACCTCTGCTCGTCTTTCTTAATGATTCATTGTTTTGGAATTATTTGAGCCCTTAAATTGTCATCAGCTCTTAAATTTAAATTTACCTTCAAAGTCATCTGGAGAACACTTCAGTGTTTCTTGACGGCATAAAATAAATCTATTATATCTATACTCTCAATCTAGTGTCAAAAATAACACCAGGAATTGAAGGGCAGTTTGCTAATTGCAAATCAGGATTCTGCAGGAAAGCTCATATTTATTCAAAGGGAGTGCAAAGACATCCTGGTTGTCCTAGATTAGCCGTATTTTATCAACACCATCAAGATTATCTTGATAACACGCCTCTGTTTTAATCTGTATGTCTCCTCTGTTCACTTATTTACTCCAGACTTTGTGTATGCTTTACACACAACTGTGAAGTAAAGCACAATGTAATGTGTGTGACATGTTGTGAACTTTACTAATATATATATATATATATATATATATATATATATATATATATTACAAAACAAAGCTAGAGAAAATGGTCTGCTGATGCATATTCTAATTCTTTTGGTTTTAGGCATATAAACTAGAGCATCAAAAACAACATCATGTGGTTCTTCTTAGACTTTGCTGCATTTGCCTGTGGTCATAATTTCAACTGCCTTCGTATTTCATTTGTACCTTTTTAAACTCATTCAAAAACCTTATCTGGCATTTTTATGGAGCAAACGGGGTGGCACTTAAAGGTAAGAAAGATGGGAACTAGAGTGAGTGCTCTGAGAAAAGCATGCCAATGTCATCAACCATTAACTGATGAACTTGTATGATTTTTTTTTTCCTCTTCAGAAAATATGAAATTTAGGCAGAGAGTAGAATCTCCTTTATACTGTCAAGCAGATAAATAAGCTTAAATGCAGCACTCTTTGTACAGCCTACCATTTGCAGTGGGTACATTATGTTACATTCATTTTGTCAAAATGGCAAAACATCATAACAAAGCTTTTTTTTTTTTTTTCAATGAGAAACACAACAGTGTAATGTCTCATAGGCTGTGTTGATGAGGCACTATTAGTGAGCATGACACTTTCATACATTTACTGCGTGCTGGGTCTCATAAACGCCCTGTGCGGCCCACAGTTCCCACCCTCTGTCTCTGCTTACCCCCAGGTGTGTAAAGTGATGCTTTAAATACACAGCAGGCTTTCAGCCCTAACAAACTGGATGCAATGGAGGGATGCGGCAATGAAGGACGCACAGTAATGACCTGTCCTCTGCACACGGCCTCCAGGGGCTACAGTACTTTTCACAGATCAGGGTTATAAGCACAAGAGGAAAAGGCCTAGATCAGAATCATGGGTCACTCTTGTCAGAGTGATCATGGCCAGAGAGGGACTTTGGGGTAGTCACAAGGGCTGTTGTTCCCTTCCAGTTCAACCCTCACACACTCTCCCACTCTAACACTCTCTGTAAATGAAACGCCTACATGCCACAGCTGACATGTCTCAGGAATGTGAGGCTGATAGCTTCTGGCAGAAATGTTTTTTTTTTTTTCTATTTTTTTTTTATCCCTTCTCATTCTGCCCTTCTTGTGTTAATTTGATGATGGCAAATTTGCAGCTGCAGGACTGGGTGTGCTTTGGAATTTCATAAATAATATCACTTCTTTAAAATATTATGCAGGGCGAATGAAATGTGAAAGGCAATAGATGGAAGGAAGATTTGACTATGTGGAGAGGTGATTCAAAATTAATGAGCTGCTGCCATTTTTGTCTTACTATGTAGGCACAGGGGGAAAGTAATACAAGAGTGGGCGTTACTGTATATTCTTATTATAAAAATAAAAAAAAACATGTGTGCAAATAGATTTATTTATAGCTGTATCCGTGCTTTGTATTTAAAACTGGGTTGCAGTAGCAGTTGCAAAAACTAAAAAAAAAAAAAAAAATACTGTTTATATATTTTTTTAGAATTTTGCTAATTGTTGGTCAGAGAGAGAAGAGTCAGCTATGTAATGCCTGTGTACACTTCTGTGTATAAAACAAAAGGTGCAAATGAAATCTCCAGACCATACAAATGTGTTTTCAGATTTTAAAGCAGAAAAGAATAGAACCTCTCAGGGATAAAAAGTGAGAAAACTCACACCATATTGCACTTTTTTTTTTCTTTTTGCATCTATACTTGTTAGGCACACATTACAAAACCTAATCATGTAAGCGAAATGGAAAATGCAATAAGTGGCAGTTCGGCATGTCCGCCTTGTCAGAACAAATCGTGCCAATTAAATAATGGATTGGTTTGTTCTATCAAATCAGAAATTGAAAGGAAATTGAATTCCTGGAGAGCCACTCAGGATTACAACACTGAGGAATCGCTTTTCAGTTAAATGCTGGCGGCATCAGTGGTGGATTCTGCTGTTCAGTTGTGGAGGGCCGTTAATGGATTCGGTTCCTGGCGTTTCAATTAGCGCTGAGAGACTCGGCGGCCTACGCTGATGTGTGTCATCAACCCACATGAGCGGTGGGCCAGTACAGGGCCAAAGAACGCTCGCTTAACCGCCAGGTGCCTCTTCTCGATTGTTTTATAGCACTGAGGGCCAGGCTGGGGAGTGTGAACCTCATCTCACTCTTCTGATGTGCTCAGAAACACTTGTCTCTCTGGCCAATATGTGCCAGTGCACCATGTGTAGCATGAGATAAAGATACAGTGTGAAGTGTAACCTTGCTTTTACAGTACTTCACACTTTTTTTTAACAGCGGGATATGCTGCAATACTTCATGTGATAAAAAAGCCTCAAAAAAGCACAAAGCTGCAAGTTAAATAGCAATAAAAATGTATGCACAGAGCTACCCTGCAGTATAATATAGGGTGTAATATTGCTGGCACAAGCACGGCAATGTTTTTGCATAAAGTATGAATTAATCTATTTGATAATGACTGCAAACATCTTGAAGAACTGCCTGGAGAGTGGAATGAAGAGGGTTGTTCATTAGGGGTGGCCACAGCAGACAAAATGGTCGTCAGGACTGCAAATCGAGCAGACTTATTGCTTAATAAGGGAAGGGACCACAGTAGGACGACAGGTATGTGTTGGATCACTGGCGAGAGGCTGTGGATCAAAGAAAAATACAGGAAATGTTTAATGGTGTACACTGTACGATGAAGGAAAGAAAATATTTATCATCCTTTTGTAATATAGAAAAGTCTCTGAGGATGTTACGCTGCCTTTTTGACATTGCAAGATTTTTCAATATATACAGTACATAATGTTTATCTATCAGAGGGCAATTTTATTTTGAATGCTGCTAACTACTGTCCCCTCAGCATCAATACTGCAATCATACAGCATTATGAATATATTCTAAATTGGATGTGCGGTTTTGTGTTAAATAGCAGTATATCATCTATGTGATACCATATCATGCTTTTCTACAGCTAAGACTTATTTTCATAATTAATGTCAGTTGAAAATCTTATCACAACGTGGCTGAAGAACTCGGAGACAAATCTCCATCCTCCTTTAACTAGATTCATTCACTGATATGAAATGGAATTCAATCAGTTTGCCAACATGAAAGAGATTTCACTTGGTCGTAGCAATCTGAGCTCCTGAACCCACCCTTAATAGACTGGCGCACATATAAGGATGGTCTTTTGTTACAAAACATTAAAGGTGACCTCTGTCTTTCTTCCTGTGATGGTGATTTCTTACTAGAAAGTAGTGGTAGGTTGCTGTATGACATCTTAATTCCCCTGAGCACACAAAGAGGTACACACTGTGAGTGAGGAATCAAAGCATGTATATGTAATTTAGACAACAACAACAACAACAACAACAACAACATGCTTACTACACTAAGCTTAAGGGTGTTAAGCGTCTAATGCTGATACAGTGTCTTCAGGTAGCAAAATGAATTTCAGTTCATATATTATTAGATAATTTTCTATCATATTTCCTGATTTAGTATTAAACTAATTATACACATCTTTATTTTCCTGAGTTGTATATACTGTACAGTGTACAATATATGTGTGTGTGTGTGTGTGTGTGTGTGTGTGTGTGTGTGTGTGTGTGTGTGTGTGTGTGTGTGTGTGTGTGTGTGTTAGCTTGAAACATGCCTACCTTGATAAAGTCTGATTTTTTTTTCTGAATGCCTGGAAATATAATAAGAGTCCAGCATTCCACATAATCACTGGAACTCAGTGTGGTGCATTTATCATCACACATTCTGAAGTCAGCTGCTGCTCCATGGCGGAGAAACAGGGAAACAATAAAAGTTCAATTAACAAGACGGAGCACAGGCTGAGGAAGACCTGCCATGCCTGGTTCCTTTCATGAGCAAGCGAGACAGCTGAGGAAGACCTGCCATGCCTGGTTCCTTTCATGGAGCCATGCTGAGAATGTGCTCCAGCTGATATTAGGTTTGACATAGTTTGCTCGCAGCAATCTGAATACAATTACCAAATAACAACAGCTTTGAAAATATAATAAGGGAAGTCACCTAATTTCCCCTCCAATCTCTTTATAAAGAGCATCTTGGGACTTTTATTTAGTTTTAACATTTTACCTTGACACACACAAATTAATAATAATAATAATAATAATAATAATAATAATAATAATAATAATAATTGATATTCATTTGATTGAATATTAACATACATTGGATTCCATTGTCATGCTAAAATAAAAGCTTAAACTTCACATTAAATATTCTGTGGTAAAGAATAAGTCGAGTCATTATATGAGTCATTTTGTAAACAGAAATGAGAATATCAGTCATGTACCAAAGGAAAAAAAATCCATCCAATGAAACATAAGTTTAGCACCATAATTACAGCATGTGTCCATGAGGCAAAGACACTGACTTTTATGAGAGTGTTTTTGAGAGTGTGATCATAAAAGGTGTAAAAGAATGTAGATGCTATAGCATCTACAAAGCACAAAATTTCCAGCATGTGGGTGTGTGTGTGAGTGCGCCATAAACCTCATTTTCTGTATTTTAGATAATAAGGTATAAATACTTGTACAATCTATCCAATACAGGGAGGTCTCAGTTAATCTCCTCTTCTATACAGCTTTATCCTATATAGAGGGCCACGGGGAGCCTGGAGCCTATTCCAGGAGACTTACAGGCAGGGTACACCCGGGAAAAGATGCCAATACATCGCAGGGCACACACATATACGTATTCACCCACTACAAGCAATTTGTGAATGCCAATTCTCCTAATCTGCATGTGTTTGCACTGCGGGAGGAAACTAGAGGAAACCCACCAAGTCTGGTGAAAACATTCAAACGCCACATTTCAACGTTAGATATTTAAAACCCCCATTAGGCAATAGGAAACATAATACAATATCTACCTTTTTAATCTCTTGTAATACCCATACACGTTAACAAACAAAGAAAAATATTATAGAACACTAGCATGACTACATAGGTCAATTTTAAACATAAAAATGAGATACTATGCAGATTCCATAAACTTCCAGCTTGGTAAATTACAATTTATTTGAATATAGGTCATTTTCTCATAAACACAACTTTAGCACAGAGCCAGCTTTATTAATGTAAGGGTTACCTCAAGGGTGAACATTATTAATTACCTGCTATTTTGGTTACCCTTTCTATTTAATTCAAGTAAAATGGTTTATTACAAGTCTTTCTTATTCTGAAATCAGTCATGAAATATCCAGAAGGATGATATTTCTGAATGAACAAATGATTCATTGATTGATGGATGGACTGACTGACTGACATGAGTCAGTGACTGGTTTTCTCAACACAGATTAATTTAAGTCTGGGGCTATGTAGAGTCGCCAAGGGAAATAAAAACATGATGTACTGTTATTGCCTTTTTAAACAATAAGGTGCTACTCTGGGAAATTTTTACTTCCAGGCAAATGGATATAGCTTTATATCACAAGCATGTATAATTACAGCTTCAGGGGTGGCCTAAAGGCTCAGAGAACTTTCTGACTGCTCAAGACATTCTATTGCTCAAGACATTAATTTTGAAAATTTTGTTTTTTCCTTTTGTTTTGGATAACATCCAACAATAAACGCAACCTATACACTTTACACACTTGCACTTTTTGCCCTACAGGTAAAAATATGAATAAAAATGAATGGCTGATGTTCCCTCAAGCCCATGGG
Source organism: Clarias macrocephalus (assembly GCA_011419295.1). Classification (NCBI taxonomy): domain Eukaryota; kingdom Metazoa; phylum Chordata; class Actinopteri; order Siluriformes; family Clariidae; genus Clarias; species Clarias macrocephalus. Next base: position 84,130 of record JAAGKR010000855.1, on the reverse strand, counting down.
AACGTTTTAGTGTGTGAGTAATGTGCAAGTTCAGTAAGTGACAAAATCATGCTCAATTATCACTTTGTGGATTAGACACTTGCAGCTTGGCTCAAGAGTGCAAGACCTTTACTCTGTTTTGATGATGATGTGATGGTGCACACAAAAAAAAATTACCCATGGATGAAGGAAAATCATTTGTGGAATTTCCAAATGAGTAAAAATATCTTCATCAAAAAGTAAATAGGCACACATAGGGGAAAGCTTACATAAAATTTCTTTAACAGAAATGCACACAATTATTCACTAAAGGGCTAAAAGGCATATTTTACATTTAGGTCAATATGTTAGAATTTCTTTAGCAAGTTAATATAATTTAAAAGCAAATAATCAAATAATAATGGATTTTCAGTTCATGCCTTAAACTCCCTCTGTTTCACTCCTCTTCCAAATGTGTCATTTTAGTGTCTATGTAAATGTGCCTCTGCTGAGCCATGATCCACCAGAGAAAAGTGCATCTGAGCAGCAAAAAACAATATCTCATTATATGAGGACATATTAAAGATAAAATCTAATTGTCTTTTTTTAGGGCCAGGCTGCTTGAAAAAAAAAAAAAAAAACCTTGGGGATATGTTTTTTTTTTTTTGCTTCATTTTTTTCTTAGACCTGAAGAAACATATGAATGTCTAAAAATGACTAAAAAGTTAATTTTGTAAAATAGGTCATCTTTAAGGGGAAAAAATATGCATGATTTTAGCGCATTAATCCATAAATTATGTTTATAATACAAGAGCAGCCCCTGAGCTGAGGAGTGGTATGTAACCTTAATTAAATGTTAAAGTTAAATAAAAGTTACAGTAGCAAGTTTGCCTACCATATTTACCTTTGTGACTGTGAAAGTTGCTCCTTAGGTGGCAAAAAACTAGACATTAAACTAAATAAAAGCAGTTTTTCCATACTGTTTTAGTATGAAAAATCTTATTTGTGGTTTCTTAAAGTACGGATACAGGTACTGGCAGTATAAATGATCAAAATGTGAGGTTTAGTTACAGTATTTAACTATTTAATAAATTTTTGTCCAGCTTTTAGCTGTATCAGTATTACCAAACATGGTACAAAAACATCCTCTGAGAGCAATTTCTACCAACCATCCAGGAACAGTTTGATGACGAGCAATGTCTTTTCCAGCATGATAGAGAACCTTTCCAAAAGGCGATAACTAAGTGGCTTGAGAACTCCCGAGACCTTAATCCCATTGAGGACTTGTTGTTAATTCTCAAGAGGTGTTTAGACAAACAAAACCCCCAAAATTCTGACAATCTACAAAGATTGATCATGAAAGAATGAGCTGCCATCAGTCAGGATGTGGCCCAAAAGTTGATTGACGCCATGCCAGCGTAAATTGCAGAGGTTTTGATAAAGAAAACTCAGTACAACAAATATTGATTCCTTACATAAACTTAATGTAGTTGTGAATAAAAGCCTTTGACCCTTGACATTGTACCATGGTAACATCTGACAAAAAGATCTAAAACCATTGATGCAGTAGAATTTGTGAAATTTGTGTCTTTCGTAAAGCTTTTGGCCATGGCTGTACTATAAACAAGTTTGCAGAAATCTTTTTTGAAATCGTTGATGAGATATAACTCAATTCATGTATACTGGCATTCTTGATTAGTTGAAACTTTTTTCCATATTTCACTTAAAACACACTATTTCTGTCTGCTTTATTTGACCTGCCCTTAATGCCTGTTTGAGGAAGTGCATTTTTTATATCCAATCAGAATGTAGGGCCCAGAAATTTGCATGTTTGTTTTCATGCATTTTACACAAATTTTCAGGCTTTTCACCTGATTATCTGATTAACAAAATTAGAAAAATATATGTAAATTTAAGATGTACAGTACTGTAAAATGGTACCCTGAGAAAAACAGAGCAGCGCTGGATGGAGGTAAGCAGAGCACTGAGCCAGGGCAATGTCTTGCGATGAAATTTAAAGATTGGCTTTAATTTTCCTATGTAATAATGTACATGAACAATTTAATGAAATAAATTTGTATTAGAATGCCTAGTTACTTTTCACCTACCCTCTATGTATATGTATAAAAAAGATGTACTGTATATGTAAGAAAATCTGATTTGCCTGTTTGTTTGCCCCTATTAAAATAGAAAAAAAAGAAAGACACAAGGGATTTTTTCCCCTCATGTCCTTTGTGTGTTCGATTCCCACCTGGGGTTTGTGTTTGTTGAGATTGCATGTTCTAAACGTGCCGGGCGGATTTTTTCCAGGTACTCCCGTCACCTCCTACAGTCCAAAGTCATGCAGATCAGGATGATTAGCATTATCACATTGCCTATGGTTTTTCATTTACTATGTGATTTTGTGCATTCTTGGCCCTATAACGGACTGACACCCCATCCAGGGTGTAACCCACATCGTGCCCTGAGTCCGTGAGGCCACCAATGACCCTGTGCAGGTATAAAAGTAAGTGAGAGAGTTAGAGTGTAGACAGACTAAATAATTATCTGAAAGTCTAATCGATTAAAATGTAACTTTTGCATAAAAGGAGTATTATTATTGTTATTTCCATAAGTGGAATGTTGACTTAAATATTTACTATAAATATAATTGTTTGCATATCATGGCCTGTAAATGCAGCTCTGTATTCTGCTCTCACATAAAAAAAGAAGAAACAAGATAAGAAGTTCAATGCTTTAAATTGTAAGCTTATTTTAACAATTTGTTCTTTTTGTCTTTGTATTGCTTCAATCAATATTTAATCAAAACAATATATCACACAGTAGCTTTATGTCAAATAACATAACTTACAATACTCTTAAATTTTTTTATTTATTATTTAATATATAATATGTTTTGTAAGATATGAAAAAATTTTGACAGCTGAAGTTAGATAAAAAAAAAAGAGAAGAAGAAGAAGAAGAAAAAAAAAGCCAGACTGTTTATTATCATATGGCCAAACAATCAAATAATTACTGTCTGGATGGAAGGAAACAGAAATTGAAAAAACAAAAATAAATGGAAACCATACCTGCTGTGTAGTTTCATTGCAAGCAATTTTATTCTATATTTGCTTTTGATGCAGGTTGCGTAGCAGCAGTAGGCAGCATGATCTGTTTTCTTCATGTTGAGTTAATGGCTGTTTATAATTAGAGAAGAAGCCAGGAGAAAAGGGTCAATGATTTTTAAAGATATCTATTGCGCAAAAAGCGTGGACACTTTGTCACTAAACTTAAACAGTGAGCAATAGGTAAAGAGGCGCTCGGGTGGTTAGAATCAGTGGCTTTGTAGTCATTCAGTGATGTCTTATTCCTTGCATAATGCTGACATCATTCACACACTTACAACCCTCTTTTCTTTTCTTTTCTTTTCTTTTCTTTTCTTTTCTTTTCTTTTCTTTTCTCTTCTTTTCTTTTCTTTTCTTTTTATTTCTTTTCTTTTCTTTTCTTTTCATTTCTTTTCTTTTCCTTGAGCTCCATCCACACTTAAAGTAACAGGAGGCACCTTGTGATTATCAATCTCTAGTAGGAAAAGGTTAAATCTATTGACTTCATCTGCACACAGTCCGTCCTTTCACTGCTACATTCACCTGGTAGGAATCAAAGTAATTTAACTCACCAAGCTGAATGTCCATTTCATTTTAACTGTAAAACCAGCACAACTATTTAGGACATGATTTACATGGATAGGACAAATTTACATGCATGTCCACAAAAAGGTTTTGGAAAGTGTCACATCCCAAAAGCATTTCCCTACTCGAGTTTTTTGATCATATATTAGACACTTGCTGTTTGAAAATGCATCCAATATTAAATAAAACACACTGCCAAGGGTTTTAGTGTAGCAAGATTATTTTATCAACTGAAGCAACAAATGACAAAATAATAATCATGGCAGCATTAACAGACGCCAACCAGAGCCAGAGAGCCACAGTCCTTGGGGAAAATCACCAAGTTAGTGGATGCAAAACCACTTTCAACCGGTGGGCAGTAAAATCATGTTACACACTGGTCACAAAATGATTTAGCTCCAACACTAATATTTGTTCCAAATGAAATTTTCTGTTTCTTTAACATGTAAGCTGTCTCAAGCAATGTTGGAATCTGAATCCTGGCTACTCCGAGTTACCCATAACAACTCAGGTTGTCAGATCACATTACCAAAATTTCTTCTAGGCAGAGCTGAAAACCTGCCAGCTCTAAAAAAAAAAAAGAAGAAAAAAAAAAGCAGCACAAATAATATCTGTACTTGAACTCATTTGGCTAATTTATACATGCTGTAATTCCCTTTTTTTTACCTGCCCACAACATTCTTTTTTTTTCAGCTCAGAATGAGACATAAGAAAAAGTTGACCATTTAAGGGATTTTTGTGGGAAACCCACCCAATCTGGCAAAAACTTATAGCAAGATAAGTCTTGTGAGAACACAGAAACATTCATGTATTGATTGACAGCCCTATGTTCTACCACTGACTCAGGCCTTCTCTGATTGGTTAGAAGGGTGACTCGCTCACACACACAAAAATAATCAAATACCTAATTCCTGCAAAGCATTTTAATAAGACTGGGTCACACAAGCCTTAACAGCACCTTTCCACTTAAAAAAAAAGTGTGTGTGTGTGTGTTGGGGGGGGGGGGTGGTATTTGGTGGAAAAGAAAAAAGAAAAGTGGCAAAATATTTCCTTCTCAGGTCTAACCGTGTATGATTTCTGGTCAGTAAGCTCAGACATGCTTTGCCTAATGTGCATGCCTGAAGAAATCCACAGTAAAGGGGCTCGTTTCAGTCTCTCAAGGCATACATACCTAATGGGAGGGAAAGGGTAGGTGTTGCAAAATTGAACAGCTGTGACTGTAAATAAGCTTTATGTGACAGAGGAAATGCAGTCTTTCTTCACATCACCAGGGAAGGAATGGAAAATGTTGATCCCCTGAGGAAAGTAGATTGTCCTCTCCTAATGCTTGTCCATCTCATTCTAGCTAAAGCCTCACAAGCCTAATTATAAGGAAAATCTCCTCTATTGAAAGGAAAATTACACAAAAAGACTAGAGAACAATGATGCCATGGATAATAGAAATTTAACAGTGAATTGTACAATAGACATTTAAGGATCTAGTCAAATATTTAAACATTTTTGCAAAATCTAGAGCAAATAGTGTGAGCTTATTTTTTTTGTCACACTGAGTTCATCCAAAACCTATAGAAATCCAAAGATCAAGAGTGCTTCTTTGTGTACATTCATGGAAACCTACAGTATACTATATCATTTGATTGCTGTACTTTATCATTAAAGACTGTGTATGTGTATATGCATGGGTATTGTTAGCAATCATAAACTCATGTTTAAATGATACAAATATGGTCGTATGTTAGCCAGCTTAAAAGTGTACCTTACTCATTAGCTTGTACATGATTGGCTCGTTGCTTTTCCAACATGCCACAGTTTTTCTCATGTGTTCACCTTCCTATAGTGAAAGCACAAGTTCATGATTTCCAATTGAAGACACAAAATTATACTTTTTTCCCCCTGTACTCTAAATGTACGTTACATTGAATAAGCTACACTGCTGGCCGAAATAAACAAACAAACAAACAAACAAACAAACAAACAAACAAACAAACAAACAAACAAATAAATAAATAAATAAATAAATAAATAAATAAATAAATAAATAAACAAATAATCAACATTTCAGTAGAATAAAATAATCAGCATGCATCAACACATTCCTGGAATGGATGACTGGAATTAGGTTAAGAACCATCCAAAACGTTATTAAAACTGGAGGAATAGTGCTGAACCATCAACTTCACACAAGAACTGTGATTGAAAAAAAATATGGATGATCATAATCAGAGATCACTTATATGCTTGGTGAAGTTGCATCATTCAACACCATTGAAAATAAGAACATTTCCACATGCACAAGGAAGAGAAGTGCATGACACAATGCATTCATCATTCGTAGTGCACACTGTACAAACTTATGGAAGCAGTGTTATATTCTGGGGTTGCTTTTTTTTATTATCTAGACTCGGATATACAACAATAAAATGAAGCCAGCTGACTACCTTAATGTAATTATTGACCAGGTTATCCAATCAATAGATATTTTCCTTTCCTGAGAACATGGGCATACTGTATTACAGGTCTCAGAAAAAAAAGCAGTTGAGTGTATGACTTTTTGTTTGCTTGTCTGTCTGTTTGTTCATTTTAGGGGGGGGGGGGGGGGTTGGGAGCAGGCAGTGTATTCTACTAATGTAGCTGACAAGTAACTAAACTTATAGCTGCAAGTCTAGCACTGTGCAATTTTTCAAAGTCTTTACAAAGTCAGTTTCTCCATTTCCTCTCCCTATTTCTTTAGCGAAATCTAAAGCAGATCTAAAATAAATAAACATAAATTTTTTTTACCTATGTTGAAATTTAAATATGTCAATTGAATAGGCTTTACTTGTAACCTTCAGGTCTTAAGACTGGTCTCTTTTCCAGCAGTAGCCGTTATATTGGTAGTAATTAAATAGACATGTAAAGCAACGTTCCCTGAGGCTGAACAAGGATGCTCTTGTTCCTTGTTGATGTTCCTCAGACTGACAAGGCTGATTTTATACTAGTACAAAAGACAGAGTCAGACTCATTTAATGCTTTCTTTCAGCATTTTTTTTTTGTTTTTTTTTTTTGCTTTTGGACATGAATGGAAGTGGCATTTTTTAAATGTTTTGAATTTTGGTTTGTTCTTATGAAGAAAAAATGGTGTAGATGAGCTAGACCTGTGTCACTTTATGACTAATGTGGAATGTTGATATTAATGATACTTATTTTGGGCTACATTATTATGCATCTGGATATGCAAAAAAAAAAAAAAAATCTATTAATTTCTACCACGTACCAATAGTAGTTTAGATTCTCATTTTAAAGAGAGATTTGATCACATAATTCCTCTTTTCATATTCATGTCTTGTTAAAATAGTATGCATTGCCATCAAAATAATAGACAGACTCCAATAGACAGACTTGAGTCATGCCTTATGCCAAAACTGTAATTAACCACAGTTATCTATAGTGCTAGAGAAATTATCCTGTAGATATGTACCATCTGGTTGCTTACCAAAACTATTACCTGTTAATCATTTCCATAGAGGGAACATTTTCCATTGATTTTTATTTTGGCCATAGTAGATTGTTCTCTCTTGGTCTTTCTCATCGGTTTTACTATTTCATTCAATCCTCCATGATTCATAACACTTTTGATATTGATTTTTACCTCCAAACATTCAGGGAACCAAGACATCATATAGCTGTGATATGCCTTATTAAGTCATTGAAGGGTCTGTAGAGATTTGTGGCCTTCAATCTCATTGCCTCTTCACTGTTCAGTGGGTAACGCTTTTGATGCCCATTTGCACTCAACATTAAACCAAATGACAGCAATTTTATTTATTAATTCTTTTTTTATTTATTTATATTTTCACCTCAGTAATAATTGTGAGGAGAATCCATTTCAATTGGTTTTGATTAATCTAACTAACTATAGAACTGTACCACATAGTTTAATACAAACATTTGAATGTTTCTAATGGATTTCAAAAACAATGTTGAACTGCTCAAACTAGATGTTACATTTAGCTCTTATAACATTAAAAATAGGTTCTGAAGGTGAAATGTATTTGTAAGAAACAGCACTAGACAATATGTTATTATTAGTTTTACAAATGGTCTTCCTGTGCACCATATACCTTAAATGTAAAAATAAATGCAATAAAAAAATAAATGAAAATGAAATCTCACAAAGCATATGGCTCCTTCCTGACTTGCCCTTATTCATGCTGTCTCTTAAAACCATAAGTCACAGCAGTGGTTCCTTTGAGATAATGAGCCAGTGATAAATTATTAATTATTGGTGAAAAGTAGAATGTCATGAAAGGAAGAAATCTGTTTACAACATCCATAATGTCCTATGCATTTACAGAAGCTAGGGAACATAAAACAAGCAAGCCGCTTGGTGCCAGCTACAAATCCTGCCTCATAGCTGCGGGCCAATTGTAATGAAAGTCCTAACATGCCAAATACACCATTCTAGGGGTTGTGAAAAAGGTGAATCATATGCAGTCATTTTGGTCTTTCTAGAAAATACATCTCCGGTATTGCGCTTTACTGCATGCTAACTTTAGCCAAAAAGGATTTATTATTGCCGTATTTTTGAACATAAAAAAAATCTCCATTTATGAATATATTAACATTCTGTGTGACTAGGATGTAAGATTACCACATTATTTCTTTTAAAGCTGACCTCAATCAACATATCACTGAAAGTATATAAAAGTGATCTGTATCTGGATTTATGAAGCTATGTTTTCACTTATTATAAGTTCATCAGACTTTTGTGGTCCTTTATGATCTTACAAGTGCTTACTTATAAACACACACACCATACTGTATTAGCTGGCAACATGAATTCATATGGAACATTCTGCCTTTAAAAATGCATCCCTTTGTAGGCTCTATGTAGCACTTAATGATTCTTTTATTTTAAGAGAAAGAACCTTGAAAAGAGATCATTTAAACTGCAGGGAAAACAGTGGCATTGGATTATACACTTTACAGCAAGTTAAACAAACAGGTAGGAAGGCTCAATCAACTCAAAGCCCACTTACACCAGTGTTACTGCTTGTAGCTTTCTTTTTTTCATATGAATTCATTTGTGTGATTTCCCATGGCTTTTCCACCGACTCTGTTCAAAATTTGATTAGCACAAAATGAAAAGGTAAAAATAAGGATTTGTTTTGCTGTGAATAATTATACTTATAATGCATTATAATACAAAACAAAAATATGTGCTTTTATGATGATTAACACCTATTCAATAAGTTCCAAGAGTAATATCGCTGTAATGTACACAATGGGTACTTTAGTTATTGCAGACATGGAGAATATGCAAATGCATACTGTACGATAATGTTTCATTCAAGAGAAAGATTACATTAACTCCAATTTCTTTTATCCATGTTTAAATGTGATGCAACACTTAATTGTCATTTTGTCTGAAATGCTTGAAGTTGGAACATTTACGTTCATGTTTATCCATAATATGCAACTATCTGCTGTATATATTTCAATAAATTCCAGTGATTCACATATGGTTAGAAGATTGATAGCTAAGCTTAAAGTGGAGGACTTCATCAGTACTGTAGCAACCCTAACCCTAAAATCTTTCATTTTAAAGATTAAAATATGAGATAATATTTAAATATGAGAGAGAAAATACTATATGTTGCAATATGTGCTAATGACATTAACATTTTAATTTTGTTTTGCTTAAATTAGCATCTATGACTTACCAGTGGAAGCTGTCAGACATTTGTTTGTTTGCTTCACTACCCTATTCGGTTAAACTAACAATACATTTAAAGTATTGATTAGTTTATTTTCTTGGTTTGTTTTAACTATAATAGATAATAAAGATAAGCAGTCGGAGAATGAGACATGGTACTGGTAGAATGTTCCTAGCATAGAGGAAAAAGGTTAGCATGAAGCAACTAGCCAAAGAATGTGTTCAGTTCTATATAGATTTTAGGAAGTCCCAGGTAAAAGTGCCAGCAAAAGCAAAGAGTAATAAATATAGCACTGTGGAAAGCACTGAGTGCTTTGCCAAAGAGCTAGGTGATTGAATAAAATGTCCTACCTTTTACCAGCAGGAAGCACCTGGGCAAAAGAAATAGAAAACTTATTTATGTCTCATGTTAAAAAGATCAAGAAAAACTGGCTATTTAAAAACTATATCAAAGATTCGAATTATACAGCAGTTTACAAGATACAAATTGAATGTCAAGATTCAATGCTTCTTTTAGACCTTTTTTTTTTTTTTTTTTTGCAAAACAATAAATCTGTATTGTCTGTTAGACTATACTGTATGTGGAAAACGGACAAACTGCCTGAAAAAAATTGTTGGTTCTCAAACAGCATGGAATATTAACAATGGATGTAATGTCCTCTCTCTCTCTCTCTCTCTCTCTCTCTCTCTCTCTCTCTCTCTCACTCACTCACTCACTCACTCACTCACTCACTCACTCACTCACTCACTCACCCACTCACTCACTCACCCACTCACCCACTCACTCACTCACTCACTCACTCACTCTCTGTATACTGCATATTCTGTACAGGGTCACAAGAGGACTGAAAGTAGTGATTGGTTTTTATTTATCTATTTATTTATATACTTTCAGTATCTGTAAATGAATCTAGATGAGCTTCTTTTGGTATCTGCTGCTGATCTGACTGGAATGGATACCCATGTGAAACCTTTACCTCTGAATATACTTTCTTACACAAAGCCGGATTCAATGGAATTTACTTCGCCACATTGCAAAGATGGTATTTACATTTTATTTAGCTTTGAAAGACATGAAGGAATTCCTTTGGAAGGATTCAAATTTATTTTTGAATCATGGATCATTGCAATGATCAATGAAAGCAGAAGAAAAAGGTTTCTTACCATAGCCTTCTGCAGATTACTGTTTAATTGGCTTAATATACTGTAGGATGGAATATTTTCAGAATGACAAAGTACGGTACAATTAGCCTGCTTTCTATCTGTGGCAATGCACTGTACAGTATATGTATGAACATTACTCATTTCACTTTATCATTTTGTATGAGATGTGAACATGTGGTCTTATGAAAATGCATGATCCTATTGTGTTTGGAAAAAGATTCTATTTTAAAAAGCCAGGATATTTTGAGAAATCCATGAAATGAGGGATAATTAGTAATTGCCTTGTGGTGGTTGGATAAAAAAAAAAAGGGATAAAACACTTGTCAAAACCCTCTGAATTTGATGATCAGACCAATATGAGAATTGTCTGGAGGTGGCATAATATTTTAATGGGCATACTTAATTGACAGCACACTGTTCGAGCCTCCCAGCTGGCAATACCACTCATGCTAAACCATGGAGAAGTGAAAAAGGCAAAATGCAAAACATGACGACCACACCAGTTTAATTTGATTGCATTTTATATTCAACTAGATGCACTGTTTGATTTCAGAAGGATCATTTGTGCATTAATCTCAGCTAATGTTTTTACCAAGAAGTGGTGTAACATGCTGTTAGAAGAGACAGAGCTCACTTGTGTAAAATCTATACAAAAAAAAAACAATGAAACAAGGCCGTAGAAAACAACAACAACACAGCATGAAGCACATTTACAATGAACGATATTTCACAATGAGACAAAGGAGCATGAAGGTGCATGTACACATATTAAACAAGTAATTAACTCAGAACAGGTGAATTCATTAGGTAACAGACCAACTAAATGGAGACAGGAACAAAACACAGGCACATGGCATGGTAAATAAAATACATGCAAAAAATTAAAAAGAACTGTCCTTTAAGAAAAATTTGATGAGGGGGAATTCATGAGCATTCCTTTTTTTTTTCTTTCTGGTTGTCTGCAGGCTAGTTCAATTGTTATGCATGCAATACCGTGCAAAAGCTTCAGCCACTCCTAATTTTTTCACATTGAAATAAATTTAATCATTTAAAAATGGTTATTGATATGTGAATAACTATGTATCTATGTAATTTTGCAAAGTACTTAAAAATACAAAGTAAAAATTAATTGTTCATGTAACAACCTCAGCAGCAACCTTATTTCCCCTCTCATCTGTACCAATCACACAGCATTCAGCATCACCAGTATGCTGAATGTACACCAGCCTGATCATCTGTCATCATCTGCACCTGTTTCTCACTGCTTCATGCCTAAAGTGAGGTATTGTTTCAATGCTTGAATGAATCAAATGTTACTTTGTGGCTTAGCTAAAGGTACAGCTGGTCAGATACAGAGACTGGACTGAACACAAGAGCCAAAAACCAACCAAAACGAAATGCCAGAAAAGTCCTTCAGGAAGCCAGGAGAACTATTCCTCGAGATTACATTAAAATACAAAAAAGTCTGGCTCTTTAAAAGGCTCTTTATATTACAAAATGTTCGGCCAATTGTGCAATTGTCTTCTGACCATTGATAATATTACATTATTGCATGAATTGGCTATGTGCAAGGGAGTTTGATTACTTTTTCTTTTAGCTTATATACCTATTTGCCTTACTTCTTTCTCTAACTAAGTTTATTATTTTACTTTTATCTTATTATTATTATTATTATTATTATTATTATTATTATTATTAATAATAATAATATATATATATATATATATATATATATTTTTTTTTTTTTACTAAAAAGTTTCATTCAGTTGTTGACAGGTGTAATCTCAAGATCTAAGAAAATTAAAGGGCCTTTATCAGGAAGATGATCTGTATGATGTGGGATTGCTGGATTTACAATTTCAAAACATAAATAATTTAGTTTTTAAATCGTTTAATCAGTCGTTTTGTTTTTATTTACTAAGATTTTTCCCATATCATAACTTTTGGTGACTATTTTGTTTTCTCTCCCTAGGTTAATTATCACTCACTAGCAGCTTCATCTTTTGACTGTTAAGGGTTAAGTATATGTAAAGCAACACCCAAGATTAGTCAAATCTGCCCTACAACTAAAGGGGGAAAATCTGCCAAAGTAAATGTAGACATTGGATTGTTCCAAATTATTAATATGTTGTATATGAATATTGTATGATCTCAAGATTCATGTTAACCTAATTAGAAAGCAATCATAGATTTATGGTCCCTGAGGGCTTTAGGTCTAAAATTGTATGGTAATTGTACTGTAAAAAAAACTGTACTGGATATATCGTGCTAAGGATAAAGGACAGTGACCAATACATTTTTAATTATACCTATTTCGGATTGCATCGTTAGTAGCCCTGGCTATTAATCTTTATTCTTAAATCTTTAATCCTCCTCGTTTCAAGTTAAAAGTCTCATGTTAGGATTGGTGGCCTTTCCCCCCCTAAGTCAGAAGTTGATTCTTGCTTGCTATTTGCTTTGCTCTATGGTCAAGGTCATTTGTTCATTAGCAATATGAATTGCTTCTTGAAATCAATATTATCCAGCCATGCATCTTCTTAAGTTGTCAACATATTTATAATAAGCTTCCTGTTACTGTCGGTGTTTCAGGCTGTTTAGTTGTGGCTTCGACCAGGCATGTTATGAGAGAATTCTGCTTAAATGTAATAAGCCTTGAAAAGATATTTCAGAATAAATATTGTTGAAGGTTATAAGAATGTATGGGGTTAAGAAATGATTTCTATCAATTCACCATCAAAATGATAGTCTACAAATGAAAGAAATTTGGCACTGTTTTCAACTCTCCCTAGGAGTGGGCGTCCTACAAAGATCAGTCCAAGGGCACACTGTAGAATCCTTTCACAGCCTCAGGGCCCGGAAAACTTGTGATCATTCGGGGACCAATGAATTTCAAGTTGCATCAGGAAATTCTACAGCAGAATATGAGGGCCTTGGTATGTGATCTAAAACTCAAAAGAGCTTGGGTCAGGCAACTTGGCAATTATTTTTAAAACTCAGGGGGAAATCAACAACAAAGGGTCTCAAACAGAAGAAATTCTAAATTTTAGTCAGAGTCCTGACCTTAATCCCATTGAAACTCTGTGGCATGATATAAAGCAAGCTGTTCAAGCAAGACATCCCTAAGGTATAAAAGCTGAAAGAGTTCTGTAAAGAAGGATGGGTCACATCACCTTCTAACCATTGTGCAGGATTGCTCAGCAGCTACAAAAGTTTTTTTTTTTTCCTGAGCTTGTTGCCAACTTGTACCTTTACTAGACTAGAAGACTAGATTTTTTTTGTGTGTGTGTGCTTGCATAATATCATGAGCTTTTATAAAATCACATCACATTTGGGCAGCCATTCATGCAGTAATCTGGATAGTTCCATTTTTTCTTTATCACATTCAGCAAATTAAGGAATGCCATGAAGCCGAAAAGTCCTTAATTATGTTATTAATTAAATGGCAATCCATTTTGAAGGCTGAGAAATGAATTGTTGCAAGATTCGTTTACCTACATGAGGTGTAGACAATGTGGCCTTTAAGCTTTACTTTGGCTCAGATTATTCACTCTTGCAATTTAATTCATGTTCCTTAGGGACTTTATTTTGTTGTAAGTGGTTTAACAGTTAAAATAAAAAATAAATTAATTCCTTGTTTAATTTAAATCACATGCAATCAAAAAAATTTTTTAGTAAGTTAGAGAATGTGATAAATTGTCTCCTCTGCTCATCACTAGAGGTCTTATCAAGAGGCGCATAAAAATGAAAATGGTTAAATAATCATTAATATTTTATTACTTGTGAAACTCCAAACAATATGAAAAAAAGGTAGATTATGGTGCTAGTTATAATTATTTATTATTATTATTAATACTACTACTACTACTACTACTACTACTACTACTACTAATAATAATAATAATAATAATAATAATAATAATAAAATACTGGCTTACTGCCACATGTGCCATGTGTTTATGAAATTTAGAAACATAAAGAGAAGCACATAATTTTAAATATAGCAAATAAGGCAAAAAAAAATAGCTGGTGTAATGTAAATGATAATAGGACTAACTTGTTTTACAAATCTTCCACAACTATAAAACTACAGCACTTTTGGCAATTTGCTGGGATATAAGAAGAATAAAATACCCCAGAATGTGCTGTTATAGGAAAAGAAACAACTTCACAGTAGCCACATCATGTTTTATTTCTTACACAATTTATTTCTTCTAGTGAATATGCAACCATAACAACATTTTTCCATTGGTCAATTGAAGTCTTTTAGTCACCAGTTAACTTGGCTGCTGAAAATTGTACTGTTTGCTGATCTTTTCATTTCATTATATGATGTTTCAAAACAATACACAGGCAGGCTCAGTGGTAGGTTTCTTGCCTGCGATGCGGAAAGCTTGGAAATGCATCTCCAGGCTTGGGATGCATTGTTGGTTCCAAGCCCGAATAAAATGGTAGGGTTGCGTAGCGTATATTTTTATGATGTGGTGTAAAACATGTGCCTAATTTGCTGTGTGTAGATTGGATGGTTTGCTGTGGTGACCCCTCAAGGGGAACAACCAAAAAACTACACAACAACAATATAATAACATATAACAACATGTAAAATAGTTTTAAATTGAATTATGCAAATTAAGTGTAAGAAATGGGAACAAATATGTATCTTCTACAGGCTAAAAAGTCCCTAAACATACATTTTAAAGATTTTTTTTTTTATGTAACAACCTCAGCAGCAACCTCATTTCCTCTCACATCTGTTCCAACTAGTCAGCATTCAGCATCAACATTATACAACACTGTACTTATTACCCAGACTGATCATGTGTCATCATCTGCACCTGTTTCTCACTAGCCTTAAATTAAATGCGTTTTTTTTATGTTTGAATGATTCATAGGTCACTTTTTGGCTTAACAAACAAAAGCATTTCTCTGAAACTGGTCTGGAACAGGGACTGGACTGAAAATGAAAGCCAAAAAGTTCTTCAGGAAACCTGGAATTCTTTCAGACCAAGAAGCAATTACGAGTTTGGAGATGAGTGAATTGCTTTGTTAAAAACGTTTTTTACTGGACTCATTGGTGATTAGCAGGCATAGCGTTTCTCATGACTTTTTCTTGCTTCCTTCATCCTATAAATCTACAGAAATCACTACTGTTTGTAATTTTACAGTATGTGATTCTTAGATTTGTGTAAGATCAGTTTACTACCCCACACTGTAGGTGAAAAAGAATAGGGCAACATAAGAAGCGATAGAGTACACACACAAAACATAAAACACAAAAACAGTATGTTTCTTATAAGATCAGGTGCAATGCTACAAGAGAGTGATTCATCGTAACGTTGAACTTAATGGAGGAGGATTTAGATTTATTGGATAGAAATTGGATATCCTGAAGCGGTTTAACTAATACTTCTTCACTTTTTTTTCCAGGGGGGCAAAGATTCATCATTCATCCATACCTGTATGGCTGAAAGGTCCAATAATATAATTCAAAATTTGACAGTGCCAAACCACCTCAGGGTTTTCTGCAGCTCTATTAGCCAAAACCATTGTTCCTTCTATCAATGAAAATCTCTGAAGTTTGTCGGCTCTCCATAATATATTCACTTTTTGGGTTTATGAATCTATGTTATTCAAGGTAAGGCTAAAGTCTCCATTTTTCCCCTCCTAAAAATTCAATGAAGCGAAGTTTTAAAATAAACCAACATAATTCCTTTTTCAAAAATATTTGTGCATTTAAGAACATCAGTGTGCTATGTGTAACTCTATCTGTATAAACACTGCAGTTATATGGTCTTGTTACTCCCACTTTCCTCATTCTCATACACCATTAACTAAAGTTTTAGAGTTTGTTCCTGTAACTCAATGTTCTCCTGTATTTTAACGACCTCAGAGATGTAATCTGCCACACTTGTTAACCCCATCATCAGTTCTATCTCTAACGTTATGCTTATTAGGCTGCACAACCAACCGATGGCTTGCTATTTTTCTCTGTATATCTTGGGTGACAAAATTAGGTACATGCTAACACTAACAATGTAAATACAAGAGAATAATTATGGTTATGCACCATTAGTTTATGGGCAGCTATATGTGAAAGGATGATTTAAAGGAAAGTGGCAAACGAATCAGATCTTATTACTACTTTGAAATGTTCTGTATTAGGGACATAGATCAAGGACAACAAGGAATGGAACCTAATGCCAATGAGGTACATTGTTATGGCATTTTTGTGGTATAGTAGTTGGTCAAAGTATTCAAAATATGACTTTTTTTTACACATACAAACAAACAAACAAACAAAAATAATAGTAAATCTAAAACTTTGCAAAGGTGAGGAGTCTGGAGATTATCCCAGAAGACTTAGGGCAAAAGACAGGGTACACCCAAGATTTAGTTTTTTTCTTAAACAGTTTTGGCATCTTTCAATGGCACTGGAAATAAATCTTTCCTTTCAATTTTTACAAGTATATATATTTTTATTATTAATAACGTGCAAAAAGTAAAACATATTTCATTTCAGTAAGAGCCATAGTTTTAAAAACTGCATAGTAAAAATTATGACAACAAGAGTTGGTTTTCTAGGTCACCACACATATACAGAATGTTATATGAACAGAGAGTCTTCTACATATGGTTCAAGAACACCAAAGCAAAAGGCTTCTAAATATGAGAACATATGGTCCTGGTAAGGTGCCTGGTGAGGTCTGAGCCTGAAAATAATAACGTGTAGCAGTCTTAATGAAGGGGGAGAAAAAAAAGAAAGCAAACAAATATCACTAAATTCCTAGTACTTTCAAAGCTGTGATAAAAGTGGCAGTAATTGCAGCGTAGAAGCTACACAAATCAGTCATAATGGAACAGCTGGCTTTTGTAGTGATAATTTGAGAAGAAGCTTTGGCAGGAATAGTGTCATTAATTAGTAACTTTGTACAAGAAGTCATGGTTACAGATGATTCTAGAAACATCTGGATTAAACATTTGCAAAATAATTTATTAATCTGGAGAGGTTATAGATTTTACCAACTGGAGTTTTTAATAGAATTGTGTAATGGAGTATTAGGTTATTTCAAGATTTTCTTGATATACAATTTATTAAATGTACTGTACTTGAAGTCTTTTGGATCATTAACAGCAGAAAGCATATCTCTCACTCTGTCATTCTCTCGTATGCAGCCTACTCTGCATTTAGACTGTGAGACAAAACCAGAAGTATCCAGAAGAAACCAATAAAGCACATACACATTCTAAGCCAACGCACACAGATCTGACGTAGATGTGGAATATGCACAAGTTGGGTACATTGCAGTAAATCACTATTGCAGTAATAATAATAATAATAATAATAATAATAATAATAATAATAATAATAATAATAATAATAATAACGATGATGATGATGCATTCAATATAATTACATTAGTAATGGATATAAGGTAAATGTTCTGAAATGCAAAAAAGACAACCTATGTTGACAACCTCAATGCTTTAACAAGGTAATGTCCAGTTACACAGACATATAATCAATCTTTTGCAAATGAGTCTATCAATAATGGTTCATCTGTCAATGACCCAGGCAGTTAACCTTTTAAGTAGGATAAATCACATCTTCATCAGCATGACAATGTCAATGAGAAAAGGGAAAGAAGGAGAGAGCCTGTGTGTTACCTTTAGAAAGAAACTCATATTTGTTTGGGGATTGTAACAAATAGAAGGCCAATTCTGGCTTTTGGCAATAGAATAAAATAGACTTGTAAAAGATCATCAAAACCTGTTTTTTTTTTTTTTTCTTTTTTTTTGGGTTTGTTTCTTTGGGGGTTTTTGGCGCCATTAAACTCAACAAAGTAGCCTAGGGGCCAACATGATTCTCCTTTGGCAGGTCATGCTTTTAACCCTACTCTGAACTTTTGACTGGATACACAAATCCCCAGTCCAGATCCCAATCCCCCCCCAACCCCCCCCCCTCCCGACACACACACACACACACACACACACACACACACACACACCGCCTTCAAAGAATTAACTACACAAAGACTGAGCTTTTTTTTTTCATGAGCTGTTTTTGCATTGGCACCACAGATTTAAAATGTCAGCAGTCTATAATGGCTATGAGAATGTGTGCAGCCTTATCAGGCTTAGTATGTTTTTCATTGGAATACAACTGCATTTACATTTTAACTGGCTTTTCAAGCTCTAGGGAGCTTAATCAAAAACAAAGCTCTCCAAGATACTTATGACTAAATATTAGCTGAGATCTGTCAAATTCCCTTGACAGACAACTCAAACCATGCCTTTCATCCAAACAGATTATTTTCAGCACATGACCTTTGGACAGACTGTGTATCAATTAACAAAATAAATTTTGGGAATCGCTTAAATACCATGACTAATTAGAACTGATTTACAAATCGAGTCCCACATTATTACAAAACTTCAATAAACACCAGATCAGTCAGCTTTGACCAGGTCTGCAATGCTCTTGAGCTAAGATACACCCTCATGTGGAAATCTGGCATGAATATCTGTCTCATTTTCTGTTCTGGCTATTGCTGCAAATCCAAAACCACCATGACCTAGAAAGATGTTACTTCAGAGGTGCTTTGCCCGGATCACTGGGGACACCCCCGAAGATGCGTGAGACAAATGCTGGCAAATAACTGAAATGACAGATCCAATCCTACAAGTATCATCTAAACAGAGATGGATCGCCACTGAAGCAAATCAAATATTAATAAATAGATGTGGTGCTTAGACATGACGATAGCTGCAGCATTAAACCCATTTATCTTCCACTTTGCTTTTCCTCCTGGCTGTAATATTTCTCATCAATCATCAAGTGCAGTGTCAAATGTAGCTATAATTCAGGGAGAGGAGAACAGCAGTCCCTTTGGAGCTAGCTCTGGACTAACCTTGTCAATCAATGACAATCTTCAGTTAATGAATGTGTAACAGGGCTTTGAAGTAGTGCCTAATTTAATCTTTTGTTCCTTGGAAGATCTGACAATGGGTTGTTGACAAATCAGTGATGCTTTGTGGTGCATAAACCGAGTGTTTCACGTAAAAAAAAAAGATGCTCGCAGCATCTACCCGGCAAGTGAGATCCTCTAGGACTGATATCTCGCAAACTCTCTTTGAGTGGGTCATAAACCATGAACATGGGTTTAATAACTTAAATTTAATAATGCACCCTGTTGTTGGATATTTTATAGTCTGATATTTTTATTCAGGAGTAGGATTTCCATGACAATATCAGTGTAATGTAATATAGGCAACCTAGCATATGCCTTATAATGTACAGTACAAAGTATATCCACATTATTGTATCATAGAATATTAAACTCAAATGCTTGTGTAATCAGTACTTTTAATTATGTTTTAATGATTGCAATTAGCACGTAAGAAGAGTCAGCAGGATTTTGATTGACACTGATACATCTCTGGGAGCAATTAATTATCTTAGCAAAGAAGAAACACACACATAAGGCGCACATACACATAAAAGTTAGCTGAAATTACCCTTAAATCATATTCTTTGACTAATCTAAAAGGCAATGCACAAAAGAAGGAGCCTTAAGAAACATCAAGCAATATGGCAGAAAAATGATTGAATTAGACTTCAACTAGCATTCCTTTTATTCTGAAAGCATACCCTAAACACAGACTAATGGAAAAAAATACACTTTACGTGTCATCAAATATCAATTTTAAGAGAAATGTTACTTGAGTACCAATAAATCAAATAAATATTTGCTGTTGTCATAAACCTCATGGCCTTCAAGCCCTTCATGGATGTGCTGGGATATCTGGCACTAATACATTAGCAGCAGATCTTTTAATACAGCAGACCTATTGGTTCAGCACATCCGACAGGTGCTTGGATGAAATCTGGGATGTCTGGAAGCCAAGTCAACACCTTGAGCTCTTTTTCATGTTCTTCTAACCACTCTTGAGCTATTTTTGCAGTGTGTCGGGACACAGTATCCTGCTGAAAGAAGCCTCTGGCATTAGGGAATACCATTGCCATAAAGGGATGTTCTCGGTCTGCTACAGTGTTTAGTTGGATATTGCACATCAAAGTGACAACCACGTGAATGTCATGATCTAAGGTTTCCCACAGAACATTGCCCAGAACTTCACATTGTCTCCACCGGCCTGCTTTCCTCCCAAAGTGCATCCTGGGGAAAAGTACTGATGATAAGTTATACACAGGCACCCAATTGTCCACATTATGTAAAAAACTGAGCCACTTTTTTCCTTTGCTCTATGGTCTAGTTCAGATGTTCAGTTGTCCAGTGTAGACGCTTTCGGTAGTAGGCAGGGTTGAGCATGATCCCCAAACATAACAAACTGTGATGAAATGTGTGTTTTGACACTTGTCCATCATAGCCAGCATGACCTTTTTTTTTTTTTTTTTTTTTGCAATTCGTGCTACATTAGCTCTTCGGTAGAATTAGACCAGCCTTTCCTTTCCCACATGCACCAATGACCTCCACCACTGTTCACTATTTGTCCTAATTACTGCATACCCTTCACTATATTCACGTTACCATCCTGAAATAACTAAATTCCATTTTTTGTACCCTAATGTGACACAGATCTGACTACTTATGGCTCTCAATGCACAAATATGATGTTTTTCGGACCAGATCCAAACCAATTTCACATGTGGTCCAAGGTTAAATATGTGTTTGATATGGTCCTATCACTTTTTGCCTAAGTGCATGCGTAGGCTGCTCACTGACGTCAGTCACCACCTGCAGAACAAGGATTTCATAGCAGTGCTAGCAATAGCTGATAAAACAGCTAAAGTAAGCCACCTGGCTTTCTTCCTTCTTCTTGACCTCAACAAATACGGTGCAATAACTGCTTGCCATCTCCCTTACGGAAAAAAAGGCAATATATTGTAAAATATAATGCAATATATTAAATAATACATTTCCATAAATAGGAAATGTATTATTAATATATTGCAGTATATGAATGGATCATGTACTATATGCAGACAAAAAACATTATATTTATACTTATAAGTGTTTTATTGAAACACTATTTAAATTTCATGCATGTTTAAGAATTATACACACACTTTTACTTTGTCAATGTTCTCTGATGAAGGAAACTCCAAGATGAGATCTCATGCAAATCTCTTCGTTTTCACCGAGACAGAAATGAGCCATCTTTCAGACTTGAAAGAGATTTAGGTGTTTTCTGCATCTTCTCAAAGGTGTCTCAAATGCGGCTCATTACCTCTAATTCTCAGAGATAGTTTATATTTGTTTTGTGTGGCTCACATAGACAGAAATAAGCCGTCTTTGAGACTTGAATGAGATTTTAGCAGAATTAAACTCATCATTACTTTTAAAAAATGTACATTTTTACTACTACCGAAATGATGATGCAAAAATATAGAACTCACAAAATGTGCACTCACTCAACATCTATACCACTTAATCCTGAATTCAGGGTCACGGGGGCCTGGAGCCTACACTTAAAAAAAGCGACCTGGGTGTCTGTTACATTATGCTAAGTACAAGATGTAGCTTCTACTACATAAAATCATGTTTTGAAGTTGAACATTTTTAAATCATGTAGTTTTAGCACATTATGTAACAACTTAAAAATTACTAGCATAATTTATGTCAACACAATATAATTCTAAAGGGTTTAGTTTGCAAATCACTTCCGCTTTACACCTCCAGAGCAGAGCGTGGCAGTAATGTTCAATTTAGGCGTGCCCCTCATTATTTTATCTTTATCAGTCAATCCATGGTCAACGGTGTGTCCCTGAGGAGCATCCATCACCTGTGGGAGAAGGTGCGTTTATTCTCTTATCATCGATCAAACAGAAAACAGTACAGGTACAGATATGTTATCAAAATTTAGTTATTGACCTCTTCGGTATTTTGGATAATGTATTTCTTTACTGGGTGTTTTATTAGCGTGTATTAATATATCTGACTGTCACCACGTGCTTTCACACACTCCGCCTTGCCGACGTAGCGGCTTTGTCAGATTAATTAACGAGTATTCTTTTTCAAAAAAGTGACTAGAGTCAAATCTAGTGAGTTTTATGGTGCTATTGGAGACTTTTGGAGACTCGCTAACGGTTCCCAACTTCCCAGAAGACTTAGGGCACAAGGCCGGGTACACCCTGGACAGAGTGCCAATCCATCGCAGGACACACACTGTGGCCAATTTAGGAACGCCAATTAACCTAACCTACATGACTTTGGTCTGTAGGACGAAACTGGAGTACCTGGAGGAAACCCACCAAGCACAGGAAGAACATGCAAACTCTATGCACACAGTGACGGGAATTGATCCTAGCCGAGAATCTAACTCAGACCCTCCAGGTGCAAGACGACAGTGCTAACCACTACACCACCATGCTGCCTCAAAATGCGCACATTATTATATATTATGTTCTTAATAGAAAAAGTATGTTTGCTGACAAAGAGGGTTTTCATCACATGTCTCTTTATTTTAGACTGCATAGTTAATGTATGCATTCTTCTTCTTCTTCTTCTTATTATTATTATTATATGGTCAACCGTGATCTTATAAATCTTTTTTAATTTTTTGCTCAGTCATGTGTGTAGTTAGTTAAAATGAAGAAAATTTTGTTCATTATACTGTCTAGAATGTGCTGAAAAAAATTTCACTCTATATTGCACAATCCTGACTCCTATATGTTTATTAAAACATAATAGTGCAAAGAATGGCTAAAAATGCCTTGGGGTTTTATGGCTAGGGTTCTCTGACAAACAGTGCCAGAGGTGAGGGTTAGTAGGTTGGATTTCTAAAATGTGAAATTAATAGAAAATAAAATAAATCTAAATATTGTGTTAAAAGGTCATATATATATTCCAAGTTGGAGGTAATGTGGCCCGCTCCGCCATGGGTTTATTTCGCACCTGTGGGAAAAAACTGCAATGTGCAAATTATTTGAACTTTTTGCTTTAGATTTGCCAAAATAAAGTACCAAAGATGTTTTTCTTTTAAACAACCACATGTTCAATGAAGATATGTAGATATGAAGGAATCTAGAAATCTAGCTTTATTTTAAAAATGTATTACGCCCTAATGAATTTATTAAAATTAAACTGGCAAATGGCAAACTTACTTTACATTTTGTATAAATGTCATTACCAAAAATACAATATACAGAATATTTTTTATCAAGAATGGAAGCAATGAGATAATGTTTGTGTTCAGTGATTTCTGTATACACTTACTGTATCATTTAAGGCCAAACCTATTTTTGGTTATACATTTATTATTAAATGTTCAACATTTTCTCATGGCCAACCCAATTAAGCCTACGGTACATGTAGATTCTAATAGACATAATTTCCCACAATTTCTCCTACACATGCTCTAAGCCTTTACCACTTACCACTTAACCACTTTACCAGGTATCAATCAAGTATCCAGACCCTTAGGTGGCGGTAGCGCACCACGTACTTTGCCTGTCGCAGATCAAATGAAGAAGAAGACCAAGAAGGTGGGTTTTACTTTTTTGCGCCAAAATTAAAATTTAAATGCGTAGTTATTATTGACAACGAATGTTAAAAAACGTTAAAGTTGAAACTACAGAATCTGTGATCAAAAAACATGTAGAATATTTTAGCTGAAAATGACACAGCTTACGTTTGTTCTCAAATTGCAAAAGGAATTGAAATTCTACTTGTGGGTGGTTTAGCATGTGGATTAGCATGTCTAGGTACCTAACACTAGTGATGTTGAAAGTTAAAAAAAATAATAATAAATTTTGTTTTTTAATGGTAAAAATCAGTCAGCTGGTTACAGTAAATATTATTATTATGATGCTGGTCCTTAGTTAACCAGTGTGGTTTGACATATAATATAACTTTTTTACCCCTTCTTTTAAAAAAAATAAAAAAATAAAGTAAGTTAATGTTACTGAATGATCGGTTTTTGAAAACCAGTAGTTTTATTATAGACTGTTCAGTGTTTAACAGTAGTTACCAGAACATGTAACTTTAGAGACATCGGATAATTATATTCTATAAATGATGACCAATATGTTTGTTTGTGGAAAGGTTATCTTGGTAATTATATAAACTTTGCTTTAACTGAGGTCTTTTCAGAAGCATGCCACCTCAAACCTTTGGGGAGAACAAGAATCTCAACAAAGAAAATGCAGGAGAATGTTCTGGATTCTCCATCAGCACCTGATCATCAGTTCGGTCAGTACTAGCTGACGAGCAATCACAAGCCCACCTCTCAACCTTCAGCCAGTTGGGAATGGAGTAGCTGAATGGTGTTTAAGTAAATCTCAAATGTTTTAATATTTTTTTTTTTTTCGATTAGATACTAAGCAGCTTCAGGAGTTACAGACTTTGGAAAAACTTGTTGGACACCATCACAATACAAGACTGATGCTGATGTAGCTGGTGAGAAAACATTTCCAGCTTGTTCCTGGAGTATATAACAGCAAGCAACCAATTTTCCCTTGAAAAAATTTCATCTCCCTTTTGACTGATTCTTTTCACTGGAATATTGTCACAATCCTGTAATATTGTTAACCTGCTGGTTTTAATGTTGTGGTGGACAGAGGTCAGTATGGACACTGACTAGCTTCAGATGGTGTTTGTTGTCGCTCAGCACTGTATGTTGTTAATTGAGAATTTTTTATATGTTTAAGTAACTGTAATATCTCATTTGTGTTTCATTCATCTAATTTATATCTGGCTTTAATCTCATTGTGGTCTTGTATATGGCTCATTTTCATAACCATATTGAAATATATATATATATATATATATATATATATATATATATATATATATATATATATATATATATATATATATTTTTTTTTTTTAGATACATTTAATAAAATTGAATATATAATGAAGTATATTGTTAAATATTAAATTACATACATTAATAAAAGAAAAGTGGCAATTTCTTATGTATTTTTCAATATATTGTAATATATTAATACAATATATTATTAATTATATTGTAAATATATTAAGATCAGAACACTAAATAATTTAATATACTGACAGCCAATATATCGAGAAATATATTTTCTTTGCGTAAGGGCCTCCAGAGCAAAATCCCAAGCATATTTTTTGCTTGAATCACATCTATTGTTTGAAATGAATGTGTGGTCACATAAACTTATGACATGTTTTAACCCAGCGCAAGCAATCAATTTGCTCATGCGTGCCATTTAGCAGGAGAGATGCGTGCCCATATAAAAGTCAGATAAAAGTCACATGTAATTATAAATTTGAACTGCCATGACATGTAAATCCAGCCTGACCGAAAAATGCAGCTTCTTCCCAGTTGTCTAGCCATTACTATTTGGCCCTTGTCAAAGTCACTTTTATCCTTACAAGTGGTCTTTTTGTCTATTTTATCTACCTACCTCTTTATCTATTTGTATGGTGCAAACAAAGACCAACTCAATGTAACTTCAAAACTTCAACAAAGGTACTAAATCATGTGTAGAAAACAGCTTGTTGGGAAAAAAATGTACGACAGGTAAACCTCTTGCTGGCAGACATATTCAATTTCATCCTGTCGTAAAGCTTTTGATTTACTGTAAATCTATCAAAATATACACTTGGTTTACCTCAGACACTGTATTCTACATGGAAGATCATTTTTTGGTTGTCAGAGTCTTGGCATGCTGGTTTCACACATCATTCTAAAAGAATGCTGTGATGAGACTGTGAGACAGGGCAGCTCCTTTAGTGCTGTCACTTTCCTTTTTACCATTTCCTCATGAAAATGAGCAAAAACTGTTGATAAGCTCAGGTGTAAATGCGCAACCAGGTTGATTTCAGGTTGCCAGTCAATGTAGTAGAAGAAAAGAAATCTGTGCTTTAGTGTCAACTTGCATGTCCATCATTGAGCAGGATGCAGTAATACACATTCCTTCTCATCCAGGTAGAAGAACACAAATACACCCATCACACCATACAATTTATTCATTCATTTATTTATTTATTTATTTATTTAAATGTCACCTTTGCGCTCAAGTTTTGACAGAGCTTTAAATGACTTTCACCTCCTATAATCCTGTTTGAAACACTGAGCGTCAAGGGTTGCTGCTGCATTGCAAGAAGGCAAAGCTGTGCCCTGTGGGATTGTACTTAAAACCTGGTGTCAGTGTCGGTGTCAGTGCATTTACACTAATTACAAACCAATACACCCAAGAGTTTGATGCAACAGCTCTGAAAACTGAGACACAGAAAGATTCCATGGCCAAAGTTTCAGAGTGTTTGGTTACATTATGACACTTAGTCATGACATATTAGTTTTACTATCTGAGGGTTTACACTTTTTCACACATCCACAGTTTACTGTAGGTGTATATTCTGAATATATTCCATCCAGGTAATTACTATAGTATCATCTGTACATCTGCACATTCTTGCATTTGGCTAATCATTGTGTCTACAGTATGTATTATCTGCTAAAGTAAATAATCACATCAAATCCCATTTCACATCAGAATGGGAAAAAAAAAAATTATCTCATTGACTTTGGTTGTGCCGTTGTATTTGGTGCCAGGTGTGTATATTTCAGCAATTTCTGATGTCGTGGAATTTTAATGTGCAACAGTTTGCAAAGTTTATATAGAGTGGTTGGAGAAAAAGTGGACAAACATACGTCACTGATGTGAGGTTTCATTGCAGAATAGCCAGACCTGTCTGAGATGACAAATATCTTATGTATATTATATCTACAACTCCTTACAACCATTCTAAAAAGAAAAGCAACTCAGAATGCACAAAGCTTGACAATGCTTGGCTCTGTTGCATTTCCCCCTAGAAAGTTTGTCTCTGAAGGCCAAACAAATATTACATTATTATTTAAAATACAATGAACATTTTTGACATTAGATTCCTTTGATGGAACAGTGGGCAGAATAACCTTTTTCTTGGGTCTCTGGTGCAATCAGTTTTCTCCAATTTTGCCCCAGCTTTAAAATTAATACTGGTAGGTGGACTGGCTGTTCTAAATTGTGTGTGTATCGTATGTGTGTGCTGCCCTGCAATGGACATGCATCTTACCCAATATATATTCAACAGACATTCAACAAACATTCCACGGCATCCTTCCATATCCACTGCAACCCTGAACTTACTGACCACTTACTGAGGATGAATAAATGAACAATAATATAATCTGTGTTTTTGTAGTGGAATCTGTGTATTTAGTTGTTGTAAGTGTGCGTCACATTCACATGGTTGAAATATTTGAAAATGACTAATGTATTTAAACAAATGTACAGCCTCGGGTTGAATTTTTCCCCCACATTTCGTAGTGAAAGATGGCTCAAACGATCCAGCGAGGTGGGTGGGCAGCTCAGCAGTAGTGATGGGCCTATAAATAATGTTATCAATTCCGTCTCCAGTGGCTCACTTAATTACTACAACCTTGTGAGCTTAATTATGCACAGATGTTACCAACTCTAAAACTAAACTTGGAATAATTTGGAAAGTCTTACAGTAATGAGTTAAATAAACCACCTGTCTATATAGGGCTTTAAAACAGCAAAACCTTATTGTTGATAAATAAATAAATGAATGGATTAATAACAACAATAATAATAATACTCTAAAACGTGTTAGTTATACGGTGCATACAAGTTTCACTCACTCACTCACTCACTCATCCTCTATACCGCTTTATCCTGTATTCAGGGTCATGGGGGCCTGGAGACTATCCCAGGAGACTTAGGGCACATGGCAGGGTACACACTGGACAGGGTGCCAATCCATCGCAGGGCACAGACACATACTCATTCACACACTACGGGCAATTTGGGAGGAAACCGGAGTACCCAGAGGAAACCCACCAAGCATGGGGAGAACATGCAAGCTCCAGTGTGACTTCCTTCGGGTATTCCGGTTTCCTCCCACAGTCCAAAGACCTGCAAATTAGGCTAATTTGCGTTTCCAAATTGCCCTTAGTGTGTGAATGAGTGTGTGGGTGTATGTGTGTGTGTCCCCTGCAATGGATTGGCACCCTGTCCAGGGTGTACCCTGCCTCGTGCCTTAAGCCTCCTGGGATTGGCTCCAGGCCCCCTGCGACCCTGTATACAGGATGAAGTGGTATAGACAATGAGTGAGTGAGAGTGGTTGAACTGGTGACAGTATCAAGAATCATCTTTGTCTGTGAGGAACAGAGGTCTGATCCAACAAAAAAAGCCAGTGTACCACAAACTGCTGAAAAGAGTCAATGCTGGCAATCATAGAATGGGATCAGAACACCCAGTGCATCATAGGCTTCTGCATATCTCAGCAGGCAAAGACTTTAATGTTGTTGATCTGGTGCCAAATTCCCCAGATCTCAATCTGACTGCACAATCCATGCATCCATCCAATCCATAGACAATTCATCTTTCCCATGTAGGCCCCACCCTGCAGCCTACAGTGCCCAATGGATTTGGGTGCCGGTCACCAAAGTACACCCACTAGTCCACAACCAGTGGCACAAGTGGAACATACACAATACTGGTCGTAATGTTTTGTATTTTAATGTTATGGCTGAATGGTGTATGTTTTATTTATCTCATTAAAAGCTTGAAATTGAAAGTGTTCATAACACAGTCTTCATGTATAGTCTTCCTGTTGCCACAAAACAACACATCGACTATGAACAATCAAGGCTGCTCTAATTAGATTTGAGTACCCACAGTGATTCCTGCTGACTCAACAATTTCACCATCCATTAATTAAATGAACAACAGCAATGTGTAATCACTTTTCATACCTACACTATCATTATGAATAACATTCTTTGGCCCAAGATTTGTGTTGATTGAATCTCTTGGTTTATTCAATTTGGAAAATACTGTAATGTGGTAATTAAATAAGGGGATAGGTTCAATATTTTAATGTTTACGTACCTAACATTTCTGGAATAATTGTGGTACTTGTGTATAACCATCCTCCTTTCGAAGCTGCATAATATGTACAGTAAAAATGAAAACTTGATTGGATGTGCTGACATAATGTTAATGAAAAGTATAATTACTGTTAGCACACTTGTCTTGATTATTTTCCAATTAAAGCACATCCTGGAGTCTTCCTTTTATAAAACCATAATTTGCCAAAAATTCTTATTTATTAGGAGAAACACATACCATTTTGCATTCATTATTAGTTACATTTATTGCTGTGGTATGTTTGTAATTTGTTCCTATTAGCAAGTTACTTCCTGTTATTGGTTGCATATAGCAGCTACACAAAGTAAGTATTTTTCTTTTCTTTTTTTTCCCTACCACCTGAAAGTCATTGCAGAGGAACTGACTGTTCCAAAGTGCTGACTCTCTGACTCTTTCCATAAATATTAAATAAATATCTTTTTAAAGAAAACTTCCCCATATAGGGGAAAGCATGTTTTTTTCTTTAAAAAAAAGTGTTTATTATTAGTCTTAGATTATGGAGAGCATCTGCCAGACAAATTCCGCTCAATAGGTTGTTACTAGAGAAATTATAACACATTATAAAGACTACATTTATATGAAGATCTGATAAAGTTACAGCCAGTACTAGAGCTGCTTTAATAAAATAATAATACAAAAAAAAAAAAAAAAAAACTAAAATCCACAGTGCTGTGATAGCAGAACTAAATACTGTAATATATTAGTATTAAAAGTTTAATATGAAATGGAAAAGAAATCTCCGCATAATTTTTTTTACTTATTTAAACACCATCTATAAAAAAGTGATTATTTAATAAATGCCTTATTTACATATGATAATCATCACGAGTATTGCAAATTCTCTTATCTCAATAATGATGAACTAACTAGATATCATGCAGACCTGTCTTTCAGATCCTTAGAGTTTGCCTCATAGGGAAGTGTTGTAAGTACGTTATAGTCCCTGCAGGTAGGCTGTGAGTATGTGCGTATGTGTCTGCGTCTTGGAGGGGGGCATCATATTTCTCGAGGGTAATGTGGCTGATTGTTCAATCACGTCACACGCTTCACTTAGGGAGGCCGGAGAAGCAATCATGTGCATCTGGAGGCAGAAAGATCGATTGGGCAGTGTTTTCTCTCCACTGAGCTCCTACCTGAGCTATGTCCACCTGACATGTTGGCAGATGTACACTCTGTTCATAGCAGATGTGGTCTCAAAATGGAATCTTGAATTTATGCATGACCTTCAGACAGTGGGCTTAGGCTAGTGTGCATGGTCATGGTTTAGAAATAAGCACAAAAAATAGGAAAAGTTTGCAGTGAATGGTCATCATGCTGAATATTTAATATTCACAGCAAATGCAAAACACACACACACACACACACACACACACACACACACACACACATATGTATATATGTATATACACTGCATATATATATATATATATATATATATATATATATATATATATATATATATATATATATATATATATATATATATAATTTATATAAAATTTCCACTGCAGTATGAGATTTTGTTTATAACTAACTAGTGGTCATAAAAATAAATAAATAAATAAATAAATAAATAAATAAATAAATAAATAAATAAATAAAGACTGTTAAAAGATTTTAGTTTCGTCCTGAACAGACCTTACTGATCTTATTCCTTCCCAGATAATCCCACACAGGCAAAATACAATTTACTGACTCGAAAGGGTACATAAGAATATCAGTATCCAGCTCCGAGACAGCTTTATCAAACCTTCTCTTTGCATTTTTATATAATATTGTGGACTACGAATGGTTTGTGCTGCTCCAGAAATCTTATTTAATATGCATTACAAGGCCTCTGGTTCATGCCAAAGGCAAAAATAAACAAAGCAATACAAAACAAAACAAAAACAGCTTCTGTTTGTTTGTTCTTGGCCCTAATCTAATGATCATGGTCATCTCGTTGGATAACGGCCAGAAGGCATTTACATAACAGAAAGACAAGGAAATGCTCAAAGTGTCTGCAATATATTCTTGTAAAAGATATGACTATCTGACAGAGAAAAATGACCAGTGCTTCACTGGAGTGGCAGCACTTGACTCAACAACTTTGATTCCCCTCCATCCCTTGCAGAATTCGCTTTCATAGCGGGTGTACTAGTGCATAAAGGCTTCCCCAGTGGAGACATGACAGCCTCAGATGCCAAAAAAATCCATCTTCCAATGCAATTTAGCACACCGGGAGCAGGGAAGATGGGAAAATTATACAGGACTTCAGCCTGCACTTTCACAGGTGGCCGTGGAGACCCTGTAGACACATTTGAAATAATGGCAGGTTGGACGAAGAGAAGTCAAAGTTGGTCAGTGTAAAATAAAACTCAGAGGCCCTCTGAACCCTTTTTTGACTGAAAAAGAATCACCTCTAAAACTCTCGATCTAAAATGAATGCCATTCACCAAATCATTGCTCATACAGCAATACTAAAGGAAAAGCCGGGGGAACTATTCAATACAGTAGAGCCAATCATGCCAGATTTTGAATTTGTGTGGAAATTAAAAAAAAAAAATGGTGATGATTATGGTGATCTGACTGTCCAACAGGTAACATTTTTCACCGTGCTCTTCAACTTTTACACCAGCTATGATGATACAGTGCAAAAGTTGACGTAATCCATCATTATTTGGTTCACAGATTCTCTCATAGCAGCCTTCTCCAGTGGTTTCATTTGAGCCATTTGACTTCATTTGAACTATTGTTCTTCAGCTGTCAAGAATGCTTTTCTCAAAATGGTAGCATGTAAAGAATCAGTGCAATTCAGGTAGTGCTTTAGGGCTGAAAGGAAAACTAAATAGCTCCTGAAGTGGAAGGAGTTCTCATAGCGTTTTAGCTAAAGTGAGTGTTAGTCATTAGACAGAGGATCATTTACTTGCAGAGGATGCCTTACTTGTACATGTGAACAAAACAGATTATTGATGATGATAAGACGTCTTCCATTCATTAATTCATTTATTCATGTATTTATGAACTAAAGTTAAACAGCATTTGACCACTTTCGGTGCTAACCACCTTTGCCAATTTTCAAGTGTATTAATGCCGCATATGATTTCAGAATACAATTACACAGACATGGATAGAGCAAGTGACACCAGAGTACTGCAGACATCCTTTTGATTCTACACACAGTTGGATCCAGCATGTTTTAAAGAACATCATACTAAACACTGACTGTTGTATTGATATTTAATTGCATGAAATAAAATTTGTGCTTATTTTGATTGTCATTATAAAAAATAAATTAAAATGTTAAAAGTCAAACATTGAATTTCACTTTTGGCCACCACTGTATATACAATTTACTTTCAATCTGTCAAATTTAAAGTCAAGTTTATACTGTAGGTCTTGACATTGACATTACGTAGCTCATCTACAGACAATCAACTGAGTTTTACTCTTATTACAAATATAAATCCAGTTCATATTTAGCTTTATACCATGCTATGAAAAAGTATTTTCTCCCTTACTGATTTTTTTTTGTTTGTTGCATATTTTTCACACTGAAATGATTCAGATCATTAAACAAAATTATACTATTTAAAAATTCTAATATTACACAAAGATAACTGGAGTAAATACAAAATACAGTTTTTAAATGAACGAATTAAGTGCCCCCCTCCCCCCACACACACACACACAAAGGACTGATTACTGCCAGACCTGTTGAATAAAGAGGTCACTTAATTATAACCTGTATAAACCCATAGACAAGCATACGAAAAGATCTAGTTAGCAACAAAATCGAAGAAATTTAAGAATAGATGGTTAAAAAAATGTTGACATGCACTGTATCAGTCTACAAGGGGTTACAAAGCCATTTTAAGGTTTGGGACTCCAGAAAACAATGGAGAGAGCCATTACTCACAAATCCACAAAACATGGAACAGTGGTGAACCTTCCCAGGAGTGGCCGGACTACCGAAATTAGACTTAGTCAGGAGCTTATAAAATAACCCAGACCAGCATCTAAAGAACTACACACCCCACCTGCCTGATTCAACAGGGACAAAGCCACTGCTGATCAGAAAAATCACAAATGCTCGTCTCACATTTGCCAGAAATAGATCTTGATTGTCTTGAGATTTCTGGGCAAATAATCTATATACTGATGAGACAAAAGTTGAACTTTTTGGAAGGTGTGTATTACATCTGGCATAAAACTAACACAATGTTTCATAAAAATAACATAATACCAACTGTCAAACATGGTGGTGGTAGTGTGATGGTATGGGGCTGTTTTGCAGCTCTGGTCTGCCTTGCAGCTTCAGGACTTGGATGGCTTGCCATAATTGAATGAATTCTGTGTTCTACCAGAAAATCCTAAAGGAGTATGTCCAGACATCAGTTCATGACCTCAAGCTCAAGTGCACTGTGGTTATGCAGAAGGACAATGATCCGAAACACACTGGCACATCCAATTCTAAATGGGTCAAAAAAAGCAAAATTAAGGTTTTGGAGTCAAAGTCCGGACTTAAATCCAATTGAGATGCTTAAACAGACTGTTCATGCTTGAAAACCCTTCAGCATGTCTGAATTAAAAGGATCCTGCAAAGAAGAATGGGCCAAAATTCTTCTACACTGTGTGCAAAATTCATTGCCAGTAATCACAAACACTTAATTGCAGTTGTTGCAGCCAAGAGTAGCACAACTATTAGGTTTAGCGCAGTTACTTTTTCACATAAGACCAGGTCTGGACAGCTTTTTTCCCTTATTAAATCATATAAAAAATGGATTTGGTATTTACTCTTTGTGTAATTTTTTTGTACATTTTCTTTATCATTTAAGTGTAAAAAAAGAAACTAGGAGCAAACACGTTTTATGGCACTGTACAATTTATGACGTTGTGATGTAAGATATGCCATTTAAGACGTAGTTGTGAATCAGTTGTTAGGCTTTTTTATGACAGTCTATAAATGGTTTGGAGCATGTCTACACTGGACTATAAACAATGTTTAATCCATGACATTTCGAGACATTCATTATTTAAGGCAAAATGTTTTGTACAACATATTATAAATAATATCAGTTACTGTAAGTAATATTATACTATCTAAAATTTTTGAATCAGCAGACTGTTTTCCAACACATTAATTTGTCTGGAACGTATGAAGAGACAGGAATACTGGAAGGGAAAAAAAAAATCTTTATTCGGTCCCACTTGTGACTGAATGCACTGATTGCTCATTATTGCTTTTGTTTCATAATTATGGTTTCGACCTTTAAATGTTCACCTCTTATTAAATGATTTCAGATTCTTAAATAAAGGCCAGAGCACCATCCTAGCATTTGCTTACATTTGTTTTCCCTTTTCATGCTTATTTATTTATTTATTGCAAGAATTTAAGTGCCTAAAGAGTAGTTAATTGCATGTGTTTGCTGTCCTTGTGTGAATAGGGGAAGTGTTTAAAAAGCATCTGAGTGAAACAAACCTGTAATGTGGGAAAAGTGCTCATGTCGCTTTGAGAAATGGACAACTACGCTGTCAAAGTATAAAAAGCCAAATGCTTGTCTGGCAGATCTGTGCCAATTTCTAGGTTTAAACTAGACACATGCGGCCATGAGAAACAAACTGTCAAAAATGATTAATGTTTGGCATCTGACAGAATAAAAAAAAAGCATGCAAGGACACCTTTTTTTTATACCCAGGATGAACAGTACCTATGATAACTTTAGGATAAAAATAAATCCACAATTTAACAGAATTAGTCACTTCAGAGCCCATTTATATTTTGCATTAACATGTGATCACCTTTGCTTTTTCACCCATGTATGTGTCTTAATCGTCTAAATTCTGTGTGCATTGTGATCAAATCTCTTTTCACTGGTGCAATATGCAAATAACCTTGCTAGGTAGCATGTGGGCAGTCAGCCAGCTGTCAACATGGCAGGAATAGGATTGCCAAAAACTGTTTTGTTGTGCTGATTGCTCTTATTGTGAAAAGTGCCAATGAAGTATTTGTTGGAAGGCAACATTTGTTTCAAAACAACTACTTCCAGCAGGTACAATAGGAAAAAAAAGTCATCTTTTTTTAATTGAGTTTGCATTTTTGGAATAATTTTAGTGTTCTGTGGGTGCATGCCATTTCTTCTAAAGCCCTGAATAATAGGTTAGTAAACATTGCATTTAAAGTCAAATTTCCAATTTATATATTTTCTCTTTTTGTTGTTGTTGTTGTTGTTGTTGTTGTTGATATGTCTTAGCAGAGCAAAGGTATGAAAACCAAATACTGAGAGCTAACTGAGCAATGGTTAGTATGCTAGGAGACTACATGTGTGTGTGTGTGTGTGTGTGTGTGTGTGTGTGTGTGTGTGTGTGTGTGTGTGTGTGTGTGTGTGTGTGTTATGTCTTTGTATGTTATAATACCCTCCACTTTACTGGGAATGCTTTCCACTACATTTTTGGAAAGGGTTTTAAGGATTTAACTATTTAGCCACAAGGACAGTAATGAGATCTAATGATGTGCTGGTTACTATTAAAGTAAAAAGTTACTATTACTCCTTACCTATACAGTGAAAGTAATACATTACAGTGGTACCTCGACATACAAATTTAATTCATTCTGGACGCTAGCTCTTAAGGCAAAAAGTTGTATTTCAAAACGCTTTTCCCTTGAGAAATAATGCAGATAGTCCATTCCAACTACCCAAAAATATACTCTAAAATATTATCATTTCCAATATTATAATCATATTTTTGCATATAGAAAACAATAAAAAATTAAGATACATGTAAATTAAGTAAAATACATATTAAACCTCATTTAACCTTAATTTACTGTATGATTCCTCTTGGAATCTTGAAACCAAACTGAAGGTGGCTCTGTTTTCTTCTTGAAATTGTTCTTGCTAACATTCTTGAAACCCTATGAATGTTTGCTTCATTAAATGTCTTCATTAAATCTTGCAAAAAAAAAGTAAACTTGTTTTCCTTTATTGTGTTACAAACAAGTTTTATATTTTATTTATTTATTTATTTATTTATTTATTTATTTATTTAGTTGTTTTTTACTTAGCCAGTGCGCAATTTGGGTTGTTGCTCATATGCTGAAAATGCTTCATATGCCAATGCAGATTTCTTACAAAATTCCGATTCGTAAGGCGTTCATGAGGCAGGGAGTTCATACGCCAAGATACCATTGTACTATTTTTTATTACTTTTCTATAATAGTAATATATTACTATTACCAGGAGTGCTGCCAGCAATATATTCTTTATACACACAAGAACCACCATTATTACATACATTTAATGAGTAGGTGCAACATTAAAGGTGACTGAGTGAGCAAACAAAAGCGAGAAAGATTGATTCAGGTTTTATTGCATGTTACCAATACAATAGCAGCATAACACTCTGATTACGCTACTACAGACTTTTCAAAGGCCTGACTTGGGGGTACCGTTGCTCTTGACAGAATCTTCACTGCATACAACAGGTCGCCTTCTATTTTTTTCAGGTTTACTTGTTTTCTTTTGCTCATTTATAGGTTACCTATTTGCTTGCGAACACACAAGATAAGCTCCAGTAACTATGAAAAATGCTAGACTAGTGCCAGTGACCAAAATCATTAAAAAAAAAAAAAAAACCCGTATGCACATTATGTACAGGATTACGGTTGCTGGTGGTTACTATCTAAAGTGATATGTTACTCTTGTGTTACTTTAACATAAGCAGGCTATAATTGGCAAACATATCTTATATTTCCTATTTTCCATCATTCATAATTAGATGAAAGAACATACATGGGTTGTTTAAATTAACTTCCATTTTACATTTGTAACTACTTAATTTTATTCATTCTTTAGATAGCTTATTCCCTACCATGTCACAACAGGCCTGGAGCCTATGATATCTACCCTATGAGCCCTAATGATATCCACCCTGGACTGGGTGGCAATGCCTTTCAGGGCACAAGCACACACACACACGTACACATATACAATGGGAAATGTTATATAAGCGAACAACACAACATGGTAGGTTAACATACATAAGTGTTATGTAGTGTCATATATAAAATGTAAAGAGATAACACAGCTGCATACCTTTTATCTTTTGCATGTTTCTCCTTTCCCTTCCTATTTTGGCTTTAAGCTTTCCTTATGCATTTCTATTCTACAAGCATCAGGACATTATCCAGCTAAATAAAACACAAGACTAATCCATGTATATAGTTTCTATCATTCGGTCAGGGTGATTCATTCCGTGTAATGCCGATGCCACCAAAATTACAGTTATAAAAATATTAAAAGAAAAATAGTTTGTGGCTGTTTGTAATTACAAACAGTATAGTCTTGTCATGTCCAAGGTGCATGTTCAAATAACTGTGACATTACTTTTTTTTTTTTTTTTTTTTTTTTTTTTTGCCATAGTCTGACTTTACTGCCAAGACCTAAAATGCATGGCCAACCTCATAGTATAAAACCAGCAATCTTACCAAAATGTACACAACTAACCATTGTTTCTTCTGTTACCCTACTGTGCTAAAATGCATGAAAGAAGTAGAGAGTACTGCCCATATTTCTTCTATACATGTTCACAGTCACTGCATTTATGAGTTCACATCATCGTCTCTGGTGAGTGCTTCTGTAAACTAGCCAATTGCTGGGTGGAAGAGCACGTTTTTAAAAAGTGCACCGCAGGAATGTTGCCAAATTACAACATGAATTAAGTAGCAATCAAGTTGTGGCAGCACACTGTCTTAATTAGGAACCCTTTGTTAAAATAGAAAAAAGAAATAAATAAATAGACACACTAGAAAACAAAATATGAATTACCACCACCCCTAATTGCAAGTTACAAATACTCTTTGCAGCTTCCTTTTGTAGTATCCCAAATTCCTAAAATTTGATTATAGCCAACAAAAGAATTCAGTGAACTGAAGAAACTGTTAATTTACATGAACGTCTTTGCGTGATGATGTCAAGGGCATATTTCTAGTTTCTGTGATGGGCTGCAAAGCAAAATATTTTCTTCCACAGAAATTTTTGGGCTGGATTTACCATCCTCCTCCACAATAAAAGCAACCATTTATATCCGAGGCCATGCATTCTATTTTTGTGTGGACCACATATCCTAAATCTGTGATTTTTAGAAGAATTCTGTGGTGATTGCATGGTTAGGCTATACACAAAACAATGTCATTTTCCTCATAGGTGGCCAATTTAGGCAAACATCCAACAGACTGACACCCTGAGAGGCAGATGTACTCTGATTTGTTCCCCAACAGTGGCACAAAAAAGCTCTGCATGTCTAAAACTGCTCTGAGAATGAAGACAGATAAAGATGTCATAACAGATTTCTTTGCACTTCTGATAAAATAGGATATGTTTCACATGTTTTCACAGCATGTTGCCAAATATAGTGAAAAGAAAAGTTCTAAATATATGAGATTGTATATATAAGTAGACACATATGTATGTATGTATGTAACTCTATTATTAGTAGTAACTCTAACTAGTTACAGTTTTAGGTATTTTGAACATGATTTTGTAAGCGATTACAGCAATGAGGATATGTATCCTAACTTAGCAAGTTAGGAGAAAATCATTAAAACTGTATAAAAAGTGAAGAGAGAAGCTCAACATTAAGGAGAAGCTGCTCACAAATGGATTCTTTGTTATTTGTTCCTCCAAATACCAAAAATACCCAACTCATGTTCCTCATTGCTGGTAAGATAAACCTTATCCTTAGGGGTATGTTAAAAGCATAATTTAAAAAAATGCATTTAATTTAAAGCCTTAAAATGAAAAGATCTGCTGGATATCAAAAATGTATAATTTGGTCATCTAGCTTAATTATTTAAAAATAATAATAATAATAATAATAATAGTTTAGCAATAAAGATAGTGCTACTGATGATAAACAGTTTGTTCTAAATTCTTATACACATTTTTTGTTGTGATTTTCTTTACCATGTACTGTAAATCAACTCTGAATAATGTTCTTTATTGTCAAGGTCAGAAGCACTATGAATTTATGAATCCATAAAAAATGAAATTTGTGAAGTTAATTGGTTAGTTATGTGGGTAGATGGCATTAAATGTTTCAGTTTTTATAGATATGTGTAGACATTCTTTTAGTTAAAATGTGTAAGGCATTTCAGCTTTTAAAATGCTTTTAAATCCAGACATTTTCCAGATATTATGAGGCAGGTTCCTGACAGATTTTCTACACATATGAGTATGTTACAAATTAATTTAACACATTTTGACTTTCACTGTTTCTTCACATTTCTCTGTTAGAGACCTTGTGCTTCAAGTGCCTGTCAAAAGTCAGGAAAATGAGGCCACTGAAGAGACCATTGTCATTTTTATGAAAAATGTTCTTATACACTACAAACAATAATTTCTCCCTGACACTATAATGCAGCACTATGGGGACTACTTATGGTGCGTATTTACCACTGTAACGGCAGGTTTAGTTATTTGCTAGTTCCTGAGAGACACCTCAGATACAGTACATCACAGAGTCACCTCAGACATAACACATACTGTATAAAAATCTGCAGTGTATTGATTTAATTTCTGTGTAGTTTGATTTGTTTGTTTTATATCTTACTCAATGAAAAGTGCTAATAGTGACACCATTTTTCACCGTCTTCTCAACTACATAACACAAATCACAATTTACTGTAGTAGCCTGGTGTGTTGATATCTGGCTTGAAATATCAAGAAGAGGCAGCAGAGACCTTCATCATACACAGACAGAATATATGTGTATGCACCAATAAGCACCTGTGAATTAATATATGAACCTATTTGCAACATAATTTGAGCTATGTAACAACACTCATTTGTTTTATGAATCGTCCTCATTGCCAGAAGCACTGAAAAGTCACCCAGATCCCATGCATCACAATGCCTATTGCTCTGATACCAACATGTGTCACTAACAATGTGGTTGAATTAAATTTTTGTTTAAACTATCACTTGTTTATTTTCTTTTGATTGTGTGTGCTGTACAGAATTAACTTATTATGCACTACACATAGTGTTTAGCACTGTTGCCTTGCACCTCCAGGGTCCGGGTTCGATTCCCGGCCAGGTTTAATTCCCGAGTTTGCATGTTCTCCCCGTGCTTGGTGGGTTTCCTCCATGTACTCTGGTTTTCTCCCGCAGTCCAAAGACATGTAGGTTAGGTTAATTAGCATTCCCGAATAATTGCCCCATAGTGTGTGAATGAGTGTGTGTGTGTGTGTGTGTGTGTGTATGTGCCCTGCGATGGATTGGCACCCTGTCCAGGGTGTACCTCACCTTGTGCCCTAAGTCTCCTGGCATAGGCTCCAGGCCCCCCGTGACCCTGAATACAGGATTAAGCGCTATAGGTGATGAATGAGTGAGTGCACTACACATGAGCTGGAAAGACGGTGCTTTACTAGAACCAGGAATTGTAGTATAAAATTCATTTCAATTCTATTAAATTTTATTTGTATAGCACTTTCAACAATTGTCATTGTCGCAAAACAGATTGTGCTTTACACAATCAAAAGAAAATTATGGAAATTTGTATGAAATGTGAAAAATGTGTACTGTATGAACCAAAATTATTAGATTGTCCTTGATAAGCAAGCAGATGGGGACGGTGGCAAGGAAAAACTCCCTGAGATGGCAATAGGAAGAAACATTCAGAGGAACCAAACTCAACAGGGAACCCATTCCAAACAGCAAATAAAAATATAATAATGTATGACTTAATTAAAATCTGAATCCAGTTTGGTAAATAAACAATCTGTGTGAACCAGTCCCATGTTCTTGGACATTCTTGGACTGTTGGATGATTAATTTTCAGCACAGCTCTGACAACCCCAGCTGACATTCAAATTATGCATTTATATTAATTACATACGTTTTACATTTGTAAAGCAGCAGAGCTGGCCCATAATCTGACTAAAAGTTTTATATACAGAATATATACAAGACAAAAGACAGCCACAAAATATTGGGTACTTTTTGTTTCTCTACACAATGCTTTGTCTTAATTTTATTGAATTCATTTCACTTGGCTTTTAAAAATTTAAATTTTTACAAAGCATTTTGAAATAAATATAAATCAGATAAATAAATATGAAAAAGCCAGATGCAACAGTGGCAAGGAAGAAAAAAACCCTAAGATGACACGGAGAAAAAATGTTTGAGAGGCACCAAATACAGAAGGAAAGCCATCCTCTTCTGCGTAACATTGTACAGTGTAATTAAGAGACATTACTCTTTTACAACTATATATTATAAAATGAAACAGTCTTGCGTCTGTTGAAAGGATCTGCAATATAGGCATCGTTTCATTACAGCTTTTAGCTTTAAATCTATTATATTTAAGTGAAGTTATCCGCTGAATAATAAATGTGACTTCAGTGTAGACTGTTTTCGGTAAGTACAGTCTTTAGGCTATCTGAGTGAGACCATCAACAGCAATCTTTAAAAAAATCTGTGTGGTACCATTCACAGCAATCTCGTGGCACCTTAGGGTTATCCACATGGTCCCATGTGCAGCCTCAGGATGTACAATAGTGTGCAAAAGTCTTGAGCCATCCCTCATTTCTTCACATTTTGTTCCAAAGAGCCAGACTTTCTTTTATTTTTAATGTAGTCTTAAGGAATAATTCTCCAGGCTTTCCAAAGATTTTTTTTTGCTCTCTTTTAGCCAATTTTTTAAATATCATTTTTAGTGCAGTCGCTGTACCTGACAAGTTTCAGAAGAATTCAGTTTCTTAAGCTACACAGTCAGCTATGAATTATTTCATCAAATCAACTGAAGGAATAAACTGGTGAGAAACAGGTGCAGATGATGACAGATAATCAGGCTGGCGATTAGTATGCCGGTGATGGTGAATGGCTGGAACAGACAAGAGGGGAAATGAGGTTGTTGCTGAGGTTGTTACAAAAACAAAGAATTCTTACATTGGATCTTTATGCACTTTGCAGCTTGTTGCATTAAAACAGCTCAAGACTTTTGCACAGTATCGTGCATTTTGGCCAGAGTATAAGCAGAGACTTCAGCAGGAAAGCTATGGCAGGTTAAATAAATAGAAAGAAGCCAAAATATAATACTTTATATAACAGTAAATTGTAACAGATAATAACAGAAAAAAAATGCTAAACAAATATCAAACTTTGTTAGTTTTGTTGTTTAATAATGCTAAATTAAATAAGTAAACTTACACAAAGACTTTCAGTAGAGAGTTGACTAAACAAATAGGCATATCAGCTTAAACCTAAAAACTGTGACTGTGTCCATGTGCTGAAGAGTATCTGCTCTATAGGTGGGGACTCTGGGGACCAAGAAGAGAATCCTTCCCATGTTGTAGTCTTCATTATTGTAGGTACAGTGAAACCTCAGATTGCGAGTAATGTGGTTTACGAGTGTTCCGCAAACCGAGCAAAGATTTTTAATAAATTTTTAATCGGAAACCGAGCAAGTATTAGTTTACGAGCGCCGAGTATCATGTATCACGCATGCGACTCTTATTTTGACACCGAGCAGCAAGCGATCACAACTGAGCCAATGATTTTTCTCTCTCTCTTGCGCTGCGGGAATTATGGGTAATCGTCTCCCCTGCTGCGTCCCCTGTGTCAAAATAAGAGTCCCCTGCTGCATCTTAGTGCTCGTCTCTTATAATCAACATTTCCCTCTCTCTCATAATTTGACACTGTGCCCCACACACACCGACACACACACACTTTTTACGCACACACAGTTACTTTGTGTGTGCGTGTGCGCACGCATGTAATTTGACACCGACACACACACACACACACACACACACACACACACAGATATCCCCAGCTGCACACGTGCTATATTTACACAGAAAACTCAGCTCTGTCGCGATTCTTTTCAAATGCTGGTTCATTTTTTTTTTTTTTTTTACTTTACAGCATGATTTCGTTAGTATGCTCACGTGAGTATCATTAGAGAATTTTTTTTTTCCCATTAAAACAGTGTTTGCATTAATTTTTTTTATGTATTTATTGTTTTGGGCTGTATAGCGAATAATTTGAGCTTTCATTATTTCATATGGGAAAAGTCTATGTAGAGTGTTTTTGGAATACGAGCCCACTTTCGGAACAAATTATGCTCATAATCCAAGGTTCCACTGTACTAAGACTTTTGCATACTTTATGAATTTTAGTTAATGCAACATTTTACTGGGAACATTTTACTAATTTTACAGCCAGTGTCACTACTAGGTTCCAGTAGTCTGGTTCTAGTTCTGACTACTGCATTCTGGATGTCTGGAGCTTGTTATGCACCTACTGTACATGAAGCCAGCAACGCTTTTAAAGTTGTCCAATCAAA
>JAAGKR010000855.1:0-32151 GCA_011419295.1 Clarias macrocephalus | reverse complement strand
ATATATATATATATATATATATATATATATATATATATATATATATATATATATTCTTTTTTTCATCTATCTTTATCCTGCAAAGTCCTCCCATCCAGGTACTCCCTTGCCAGCTAAACTGAGCTAGATTTTGTGCATGGATGGATGATTTT
Organism: Clarias macrocephalus; assembly: GCA_011419295.1. Taxonomy (NCBI): domain Eukaryota; kingdom Metazoa; phylum Chordata; class Actinopteri; order Siluriformes; family Clariidae; genus Clarias; species Clarias macrocephalus. The sequence goes on along the minus strand of JAAGKR010000855.1, from coordinate 31,999 downwards.
GATTTATGGTGTATGAAGGCACAAAGAGTTTGGTAGAAAAATCTGAGTTAAATGTCTGGTTCTTCAAATTTCACATGAGATTGATTTTCCTTTATCTTACTTTAACTTATGGCTAAAGTGTGTCTGCAAATGGTGTTCCTAACTTCCTAGTTCTCTGTGATGTCTCTGTGCTGCCCGGCAACATTGGCCATGAATTGTACTGCTGTTATTAATTAACAGTTTGCAGTAAGAATGAAAGATTTCTGTGTCAGAGCCATGTGCTATTATTTTCTTTTCTGATTTTAGTGACAGAGCTGATCACTTTGGTACTGCAGATGTTGCACATCCAACCATCCAAGTCAAGATAGCTCATTTCTCTGTGAAACTAAAAGGGTTCATCCTTCTTGCAAATGCAAGTCTTTTTTTTTCAGTTTATTCTCTGTCATGCTATGATGCAGTTGATGTACTGTAGAAAGGTCTCTTATACATTATATACAGTATGTCACAAAAGTGAGTACACGCCTCACATCTCTGCTGCAAATATTTAGTTATATCTTTTCATGGGACAACACTGCATAAATGACTCTTTGACACAATGAAAAGTAGTCAGTGTAAAGTTTGTATAGCAGTGTAAATTTATTGTCCCCTCAAAATAACTAAAATAATACAATAATAAAACAATAATAGCTGAACCCCTGGCAACAAAAGTGAGTATACCCCTAAGTGAAAATGTACGAATTGAGGACAATTAGTCATTTTCTTTCCATTTTGTCATGTGACTCATTAGTGTTACACTGTCTCAGGTGTCACCATATAGCAGGTGAGTTAAATTAGGTATAAAAGCTCTTCCACTCTCTCAACCTGACCACTGAAAGTTCAACATGGTACCTTATGGCAAACAACTCTGAGAAGACCTGAAAAAACGAATTGTTGCTTTACATAAAGATGGCCTAGGGTATAAGAAGATAGCCAACACTCTACAACTTTGGCCAAGACCATCTAGCGCTTTAAGAGGACAGGTTCTTCTCAGAACAGGCATCGTCATGGTCCGCCAAAGAAGCCGAGTGCACTTTCTCAGTGTCAGATCAAAAGATTGGCTTTGGAAAACAGATGGATGAGTGCAACCAGCATTGCTGCAGAGATTGAAGGGATGGGAGGTCAGCCCGTCAGTGCTCAGACCGTACACCGCACACTGCATCAAATTGCTCTGCATGGTTGTCGTCCTAGAAGGAAGCCTCTTCTAAAGATGATGCACAAGAAAGCTCGCAAACAATTTGCTGCAGACATGAAAACTAAGGATCAGGATTACTGGAACTGTTAGTCTGATGAAACCAATATAAACCTATTTGGTTCAGATGGTGTCAAGCGTGTGTGGCGTCAACCAGGTGAGGAGTACAAAGACAAGTGTGTCTTGCCTACCGTCAAACATGGTGGTGGGAGTGTCATGATCTGGGGCTGCATGAGTGCTGCTGGCATTGGGGAACTACAGTTCACTGAGGGAAACATGAATTCTAACATGTACTGTGACATACTGAAGCAGAGCATGATCCCCTCCCTCTGGAAACTGGGCCACAAAGCAGCGTTCCAGCATGATAATGACCCCAAACACACCTCCAAGATGAACACTGGCTTGCTAAAGAGGCTGAGGGTAAAGGTGATGGACTGGCCAAGCATGTCTCCAGACCTAAACCCCATAGAACACCTCTGGGACATCCTGAAAAAGGATTGTGGAGGAGCACAAGGTGTCAAATGTCCACCACCTCCGTGATGTTGTGATGAAGGAGTGGAAGAGGATTCCAGTGGCAACCTGTGAAGCTCTGGTGAACTCCATGGCCAATAGAATTCAAGCCATGCTGGAAAATGATGGTGGCCACACAAAATATTGACATTTGACATTGACACTGCTATACAGACTTTACACTGACTACTTTTCATTGTGTCAAAGAGTCATTTATGCAGTGTTGTCCTATGAAAATATATAACTGAATATTTGCAAAGATTTGAGGGGTGTACTCACTTATGTGGCATACTGTACATACATATATCTCAGAATCAGAATAGTTTTATGATATATATATATATATATATATATATATATATATATATATATATATATTAGCAAGATCTATATTATACCATTTAATGTAAATAATTTTGATGAACACCATGTCAATTATGGGGACATCCAGCCAGATTTAATTTTGTAGCTTGCTGCTGTTTTCTCTACTTGCTACAACTTCAGTCTCCAGTACCTCGATGATGCTGAATGAACACTGGAAGGTTAAAGGCTTACATCCTTCCATCTGGTCCTGTGCAATTGCAGCAGTAAACAACTATGAGGTCACATGCCCAAAGCTGCCCAAAACATCTGATTACTGGAGCTAGATAAAGAAGCTCTTTTGATGCTGTACTGCTGATACTATTCTATAGTAGATGTGCTTCATAAATGTTTTTCAAGGTCAACAAAAAGAAAATGAAATAATAACAAAAAGTAATATTTCTATTTAAATATTTAAATGTTACATTCTCCCTTTAAAATTTATTCTTAGTAAATATCACTTTAATGTAAGTTTTCTTTTATTTTAAAATTTTATTTCACATCATGTGTATTTTATTTTCTGGTCTGAAAAGTAAAATACAATTTGAATTTGAAGTCATTTTTGGACACTGATCAGTCTTTGTTTGTGAGTCCAATGTTTAGACTGCAGACTTGTTCAATAATTGCATTCAATAAAAGGATTAAATTAAAGTACCACATAGTAAATTTCAATTGGATTAAATGTTGGTATATTTGCCTGAATGAGCTGCTTTTCTTATTTTACAAAAATATTAAAACATTAGAACTAATAAATGTTTATTCCATTTACTGTACTTTAAAATGTGTGGTTTAATGTCAAGATTGGAGCAAGGAGTAATTAATCAGATAGTAAAATTTTTATGTATAAATATATATACAGTATATACGTATATACGAACCTCAGATTGCGAGTATCCCGTTTGCGAGAGTTCTGCAATACAAGAGATTTTTAATACATTTTGACTAAAAAACATGCAAGTCTTGGTTTACGCATGTGCTTTTTGTTTTGACCTCGAGCTTCATGTAATCACAACTGAGCCAGTGGTTTTTCTCTCTCTTGTGCTGTGGAATTGTGGGTAATCGTCTCCCCTGCTCAGTCTTAGTGCACATCTCTCACTGGTATAATCAACATCCGTGGGTGCGTGTACTGTTTACTATAACACTCTGACTTGTACAGTATGTATGTGTACAGCGGGCATGTACTGTTTATTATAACACACAGGTGTGCACGTGTGTAAAGCAAATGAAAGTCTCATTAGAGAGGTTAAAGATCCATTTTCCCTCTCTCTCTCTCTCTCTCTCTCTCTCTCTATGTCAGCCTGCACTGATTTTGTTATGTGTGTGCATGCACGTCATTGCACACCGTGCCCCTTCACACACACCCCTCCTCCTCTCTCACACACACTTACATACTCTAACGGAGACACTGCTCTGTCGCGATTCTTTTCAAAAGTAAAGTGCAGGTTAATTTGTTTGATGTTTTACTTTACAGCAGTGAGTCCGTTAGTGTGTGCGTGCGCTCGGGTGACAGAAATGTTGCTTGTTAATTTTCCCGATGAGGCAGTGTTTCCGTTAGTGTGTGTGTGTGTGTGTGTGTGTGTGTGTGTGTGTGTGTGTGTGTGTGTGTGTGTGTGTGTGTGTGTGAAGTTGTCCTGCACAAATAAGAGAGGAGGAAGGGTTACTGTCTAAGACTAGAAGAGGGAGAGGGTGTCACACAAACACACACGCACACATACGCAGAGGATATGCACACAAACACACACAGATACACAGCACAAACACTAAGGGAAACACTGTATTGTCGGGGGTTAATTTTTAACCCCCGTAAAGTAAAGTGCATAAAGGTTAATTTGTTTTATTTTTACTTTATATTTTGTATACAAATTATTTCTATGTATTTTTGGGGGGTTTTGGAACGAATAATCTGAGTTTTCATTATTTCTTATAGGTGAATAATATTTAATAATGTGTTTTAATATACAAGCACACTTCCCGAATGAATTATGCCTGCAGCCCAAGGTGCCACTGTACTGTATATATTGTATAGCAGTAGCCAGACAATGTTTTATAGAGTAATTTGGCAATATTTCTTAACAATTTTTTTTTCCACAACAGGAGAGTTGAACCCTACACAAGTTCTGCTTGAGCACTTCCCAAAGAGTTTTAATGGAGTTAAGGACCCTGTGGTGGCCAATTCATGTGTGAAAATGACACTCTTTTCATTGTTGTCGTGGAACATGCCCACCATCAGGGAAAAAAAAAAAAAACACCCAAAGTACAGTGTTAGCCAAGATTATTGAGACAAAACTGAAATTCACTATTCTCATAATATGCTCATTAAAAAAAGACACTTAATAATATTTTACAACAATATTTTACAACAATCAATATTTAGTATGAAGTCATATATTCATTCAAACCTGCTAGATCTGGTTGGGCATAGAGTCAAAAAGATGTCACCAGTACTCTCGTGACACTTGCTTAATTGCTTCCTGAAAATCATGTTCAGATATTTGCTAAAGAATTTTGCAATTCATTTGAGAATTCTATCGTTTTTTTTTTTCCATGTTTGTGCAGAGGTTGACACTCCGGCTTCAGAAAGTAAAAGCCTTGACACATATTTGTTCCAATCAATAACTCATCCAGCTGAACTCTTCAGCCAGATACCCAGGAACTAATAAGTAAAATCACCTGTTTTGTGCACAGGAAAAACGATCATACCTGCTTCATTTGCTTCCCTTCTTACCCTAGCTTGATGTCACTCGGGTATAGGGTCAATCTAGACTCATCAGACCACATGACCTTTTTCACTGTTTAAAAGACCATCTTTTTGATTTCTAGCAGATTCTAGATCCTAGCAGAAGCATTTGAAGCCTTGATTTCTGATTAGATTTACTAACAAGTGGATTTCCTATGACCACATGTCTGTTTTTATCTGAAATCTTGTGATACTGAGTAAGGGTATGAAGAAATACCCTTACCTTCACTATTAAATATAGCTGTTGTTTTTACAGACTTAAACCCTTGACTACATCACCAAGGGTTTAAGTCATATCTAATGACAATTTTTTCTGACCACATTTCTACTGTGTAAAGTTAAAGGCTCAGCACTATCCAACTAGGTTTTAATAACGTATTGAACAGTTCCAACCTAATTCCAGTCATTTTAGAATTTTTTTTTTTTTGCAAAACTTCTGAAACAAAGTAACATGGTTGTTTAAGAAATGAGAAGCTATGTCAACTTTGGATTACAGAATTGTTACCAGCTGAAAAATATTAATCATTTTAATAACTGGCCAATGCTTATAGAGTATTTCTATATTAGCTTATAGAAATCAAAGTGAAAACTTTTTCCCTATTGCATATGAAACTGTTATTGTTTTAATAGAAACTCAGTGATGTATGATTGTGGGCACAGGAAATGTGAACATAGTAGAAAATTAATCTACAACTTCTAAGCAAAACTGAACTGCTGACACTGTATTCATTTATGTTGTTCACCTTTAAGAGAATATTTGATGAACCATTGTTTGACCTAATTTAAATAATTTGCCATTTTCGGCCTGGACATTGCCTAGCCAATTCAATTTTGTAGTTTTTTGATCACATATTCTGTCAGCTATTCTCTGACAGGCAGCTATTGTGGCTTTATTAATAATTTATGGATTTCCTTTTTTGTAAGTATATTTCAGATTTTCATAAACAATTTTTGATCGACTGGGGAGGAAAAACTTTTGCTTGTTGTTCGAGGTTTATAACTGACATTTGCAATAAACTTGGATTTTATGATTGCTTCATAGGATACCTCAGTTATTAAGTTTCGCACATTTGCTTCACTTTCTGTCAAGTGATTGCTCTTGAAGGCAACGTAATGTAAATATGCTGATTCAGTTCCATATTGTCACAGACACACACACGCGCACACACACACAATCATCAATTTCATATTTAGGTTGAAATACAGTACAGTCATTAATTGAAACAGAAACAGTTGTGTAGGAGCCTTAAAACTGGGTGAGGAACAGCCAAACTATTCTACTAAGGTGAGGTTGTGGAAGATTTTATGTTTTATGTCACATCATGGGAAGACTGAGCACTGCAACAAGATACAAGGTAGTTGTCAACAGTGTCTTTCCAGGGCAATGATCTTAAGGCAGATGTTAATGATTTTAAAATGTGCTGTACAAGCTATTTTAAGGAAACATGATGAAACAGGTCATGTTGAGGACTATAGACACAATGGTTGGCCAAAAAAACCTAATGCAGTAAATGAAGTTGACTCTTCATGATTACTTCCCTTCAACAGCAGAAGATCTCCAAAGGCTGGAGAACGGTAAAATAATGAGTGTCTGTAGACATCAGTGAACCATGGTGGAGGCTCCTTGCAAGTTTGGGGCTGCATTTCTGCAAATGGAGCTGAAGATTTTGTCAGGATTAATGGTGGCCTCAATGCTAAGAAATACAGGTAGATATTCTTCCATCATACATCTGATTGGCCTGAAATGTATTCTGCAGCAGGACAAGGACCCCAAACGTGAAACCAATGCCATTAAGTACACTGTAGAGAAGAACAAGGAGTCCTGGAAGTGATGATTTGGCCCTCACAGAGGCCTGATCTCAACATCATCACCTCTGTCTGGGATTACATGAATAGACTGAAGGATTTGGAGCAGCCTACATCCACAAAAGATCTTTGGTTTGGAATAACCTACCTGCTGTTGTTCTTAAAAAAAAAAAAAAAAAAAAAAAACAGTATGCATGTGAAGGATTGATGCTGTTTTTCAGTCAAAGGGTAATCACATCAAATATTGATTTAATTTGTATTTCTCTTCAGTTCTACTTTGTTAATTAATTAATAAATAATAATAATAATAATAATAATAATAATAATAATAATAATAATAATAATAATAATAATAATAATAATAATAAACTATTAACACCTATATTTTTGAAAGCATTCTTACTTTCCAGCATTTTTTTACACTTGCTTTAAACCTCTGCACAGTACTGCACACACACACACACACACACACACACACACACACACACACACACACACACTGGCTGCAACTTCCCCTTTTAAATAGTGTGGGAGAAGTAAGGGGTTACTTAGTATTGCCTGAATGTTCTTCTTATTGGATTCCTTTTTGTTAAATAAATAATGGCACAGTTAAAAAAGTAATACAGTATATTGTTCGCCTGAGATTGTATTTACCTAATTCTGAGACATGCTATGGTCATAAGATTTTTATTACGTTTTACACAGCAAAACAGAACTGATATATGGGATACTAACTTTTGAACATGTATGTATGTATGTATGTATGTACGTATTTATGAATATATAATGTGTATTGAAAAATATATAAAAGAGTATCATAAAAAATTTATTTTGTAAAAATAGAAACATATTTTACAGCTTATAAACCATAAAAATTAAAAAGTAAGTATATCAACAGTATCTCAGCAGTATCTCTAACATCAATTTTATAATAATAATAATAATAATAATAATAATAATAATTCTGAAAAAAATTATGCTCATTTATACACTCAATACTTGGTTTTGGTTTCTTTAGCATGAATTACTGCATCAATGTGGTATGACATGGAGGCAATCTGCTGTGACTCTGCTAATGTATTATTAAAGACTAGGTTGCTTTGACCAGGTTGCAGCCTTCTGCTTGTCTGCATTGTTGGGTTGGGTGTTTCTGATTTTTCTCATGAAAATACAGTGGAACCTCGGATTGCGAGTAACGCGGTTTGCGAGCGTTCCGCAAGGCGAGCAAATTTTATTAAAAAAATTGACTTGAAAAACAAGCAAGTCTTGGTTTACGTATACCGAGTATCATGTAGCATGCATCGCTTCTTGTTTTGACACTGGTTTGCCAATGGTTTTTCTCTCTCTGGCGCTGCCGAATTGTGGGTAATCTCCTCCCCTTCTGTCTTATTGCGTGTCTCTCACTGGTATAATCAACATCCTGTCACGCGTGTACGGTTTGCTGTAACACTGTGACCATGTATGCGCACGTAAAACATATTTTATTTTGTGTGTACAGCGTGTGCATGTACTGTTTATTATAACACACCTGTGTCCGCGCGTGTAAAGCAAAAGCAAGTGTCATTAGAGACGTTAAAGATCCATTTTCTCTCTCTCTATCTCTCTCTATCTCTCTATCTTCTCTGGAACAGCGTACACCTTCACCCCTCCTCTACTCGCTGTCACACACACACTATCTCTAATGGAAACACTGCTCTGTCGCGATTATTTTCAAAGGTAAAGTGGTGAAGGTACTTTGTTTCATTTTTACTTTCCAGCAGTGAGTCCGTTAGTGTGCGCTCACTCGAGTGTCATTAGAGAGATTTCTTGTTAATTTTCTTGATAAGGCAGGGTTTCCGTGTGTGTGTATGTGTGTGTGTGTGTGTGTGTATATATATGTGTGTGTGAGAGAGGAGGAAGTTTTACTGTGTAAGATGAGGAGAGGGTAGGGGCTCATTCCTCCTCTCCTCTTACTTTAGCATCACACACACAAACACACAGCACCTGCACGCACAAACACACACATACACAGCGTGTGTGCACACAAACGGAAACACTTATCTGTCTGAATTTATTGTTACTTTTTTGAAAGGTAAAGTGCAGGTTAATTTGTTTTATTTTTACTTTCTATTTTGTTTTAATTATTTTTAGGTATTTATTTTTTTGAGCTGTGAAACAAATAATTTGAATTTCCATTATTTCTTATGGGAAAATTTGTGAGTGTTTTGATATACGAGCATGCTTCCAGAACAAAATATGCTCACAATCCAAGGTTCCACTCTACCTCATACATTCTCATACATTTCTCATAAATTGCTAAAATTGTTCTAAAATGTACTAATGCTGTCTTTGGCTAAGGAGTGTCTTGATACTAGAAATGCAGTAGGAATGCATGTAGCCCATTTCCTAAGGACATATGTTTGTGGTGGTTCTTGATGCACTGATACTCAGTATTTATACTACATGAATATAAATTTACTCTAACTCGAAACAAAATATTAAAATATTTAAAGATACTAGATTTTTTTATTTTAATGAACTGGAAGCCATGATCAAACTTAAGAGAAAAATGTATGCTATTCAAATTTTTCAAGACGTTATTTTGATTAATCATTTAAATTGCTGCTGCGTTTAGTTTAATTTTGTATTATATTTTGTTTTATTTAAAGCGTATACATTCCTGTCTATAGGTTTACACACATATTTCTGGATCCTCAGGATATAAATGTGTGTGTAGACATTTATATCCTGTCTCCAAACTCATAGTTTAATGTAATATGAGCATCTACCAGCACATTCACTCAGGCAAAATTAAGTTATGAGGATCCATGACCTTGAAGAGAAAGGCAGGCACAACCTCGATAACCAGACATCAAAGATGGAGAGTAATGCTCAGAAATATTTAAGCAGTATCACAGGATCATAGTTAAACAGAATATCGGCTTAGCTTCTCATTTGGCTGTAGGCATGAGCCTGTAGGCCAAATGCCGCAGGTACTCTCAGCCATGCTGATATTCAATATAATCACACAGTTGCGGGTGAGATATTGCTGAGTTTTATGTTCTGCTCTGCTAGAGGAAATAGATCCTGAAGTAGCCACATGGACTTTATAACCTGCTGGATGGCTCTTTAGGTAGCTCACATTGATTTGTATATTCCCATTAGAGGTGCTACTGGTGAAATTGGTCTCTCTTATTCCTTTTTATTTTTATCTGATGAGCTATAATATGTTCGGCTAAAAAATATATTTTTGAAATTGAAGTTGCTCTGTCTGCTAAAGACGATGCTAATATTACTGTAGTAACTGTTTTAAAGTAGGAAATGGGATTTTGCACACAGTAAAACATTCCACTGTGGTCATATGAAATGTAGGCACCACTGGAGCACTCCTTGTCCAAATTAGTGGACTGAAACTGACTGTTGTACGGACATAAATAAGACTTTGCCTTATTAGTTGTGCTTGTGAAGCAAAGCATCACTAGTATTATCTTTTTGTAGAAATACAGTACAGACCAAAAGTTTGGACACACCTTCTCATTCAAAGAGTTTTCTTTATTGTGTTCTTTATTGTGTTCTTTAGCCCAAACAAGTCTCTTCTGCTTGTTGCCTGTCCTTAGCAGTGGTTTCCTAGCAGATATTCTACCATGAAGGCCTGATTCACACAGTCTCCTCATAACAGTTGTTCTAGAGATGTGTCTGCTGCTAGAACTCTGTGTGGCATTGACCTGCTCTCTGATCTGAGCTGCTGTTAACCTGCGATTTCTGAGGCTGGTGACTCGGATGAACTTATCCTCCGCAGCAGAGGTGACTCTTGGTCTTCCTTTCCTGGGGCGGTCCGCATATGATACAGTTTCTTTGTAGCGCTTGATGGTTTTTGTGACTGCACTTGGGGACACTTTCAAAGTTTTCCCAATTTTTCAGACTGACTGACCTTCATTTCTTAAAGTAATGATGTCCACTCGTTTTTCTTTACTTAGCTGCTTTTTTCTTGCCATAATACAAATTCAGTCTCTTTGAATGAGAAGGTGTGTCCAAACTTTTGGTCTGTACTGTATAAGCGACTCACATTTGAAGAGGCTTGAAAGCTGTGTCAGAACATACCCTGCGAGAGGGTATCCTCTGTATCCCAGGGGTGCAAGTGTTTTCTTCATAAAATGTACATGTTTAGTTATTATTATTATTATTATTATTATTATTATTATTATTATTATTATTATTATTATTGCTGCTGTTGTTCTTGTTGTTATTGAATTTATTGAGAAATGTTGCCTTCAGTAAAAACCTTTACATTTATTTATAGAAAGTTAAGAACATGTATGATCTGAAGCATGGGAAAGTGCAGTTTAATTAAAATGTAATTGACTCCAGTGTTTGTTAAGTAAAGGAATGAGCCACATTATGTGAGTCAGGTCACATTGTGAAAAAAAATAACAGAAAGACGGGCAATGTCCCATAATGCTGTGAGCTTTTAACCTTGTTTGCCCCATCATTTTGAACCTAAACCATTAGAGATGAAAGGAGGTCACGAGTTAATTAACGATCACTTCCATTGCCAGCACCAGTTTCACCACCAGCACATTGTATGCCAGGATTATCATTTCATCTCAGATTTATCCAGATTATCATTTCATTCTTTTAGTTAAAAATACACACACACACACACACACACACACACACACACAAAACGCACACAGTATGGGAATAAAATAAAAATTTAATTCACGCACACACACTATGTATTTTGGTAATACAAGTTAAACACCGGTGTCATTTCTTATTTGTCTATCCTTCTGCTCTTACTCTAGGTTGTGACTGGCCGGGTTTTCTGTCAGCGAGGAAGAGACAGAAAAAGTATCTCACATGCGGGCCCAGGTGGCAAAGAGCAACGTTTACACAACCAGCATGTCTGGTGAAAACTCCGGACGATGACGTGGACACTGAGGCAGAAGGTGGGGTTAATGATCCCTCAAATTCATTTCTCTTACTGTCTCAGCAGATGAGGTGTGATAGTAGTTATCCAGTAAAACATTGATGGTAACAGGTGCTTAAGATTGAGGGTGAAGTCAATGCACCCCAGCAGCACCAGCCCACCTCCTACTTCCTAGTAAGAAAGGGTCTGCTCTGTTACCACATGCTGAGGCGAGGTGAGCCATGCAATCTTCTGGTAGCGCCACAGGTGAAGGTCGACAATGTCAAGGACTGGCATTTTTCACGACATTTAGGGGACACCTAGGGGCCAACAACATTATAGAAAAAATCTGAGATTGCTTTCACCAGTTGAGGCTGAGCATTGAGGTAGAAACTTGTGCCAGTGACATTGTTGGTATTCTCCCTAAATTGACAAAAGGGATACGTTTATCCTGGTCATAACAACTATGTGACACACTATTGAGAAGCAGTGCTGCTGCAAAAAGCTTCATCCAAGAACATTGCCAGAGAGCTGGTACAGGTCTTTATCTGTGTTGGACTGCCAAAAGAGATTCTTATTGACCATAGTACACTTTTTATGTCTAAATTAATGTCTAATGTGTCTCAGCTGTTGCAGATAAAGCAGATCCACACCTCAGTGTACCATCCACAGACAGATGGCCTCTTCTAATGCTTTAACCAAATGCTAAAGTGAATGCTGTGGTGAGTGGTGGATGAGGGGGAGTGATACTGGAACCAGCTCATCCAGCACGTGCTATTTGTGGTGCAAGAAAGTCTGCATGCCTCCACTGGCTTTAAGCTGCGTTTTGGACAATCTTCTGAATGCAGCAAAGTAAGCATGGGAGGAGCAGCCCTCACCCTTCAGAACAGTGGTTGATTATGTTAAAGATCTGCAAAGTAGCATGAATCATGTTCTCCCTATTGTGAAACAGAACAGGCAGAAGGCTCAGACTGAGCAAAAGCTTCCAACCATGGATGTTCCAGCCTGGTGAGTGCTCCTGCTGCTCCCCAGTGGCATGCAAATTCTTGGCCTGTTGGCAGGGGCCCTTTCAAAGTAATGAAAAGACAAGGGTTGAACTGTCTATGTAACGACTTCTGGCAGCTAAACTCTATAGTAAGTTTATCCTTAGTATCCGTAGTAGACGATTATCCTCTTCTTATGTTCTCTTGGACTGGGGGAAAGCCCGATTCATCACCAACTTAAATGTCACAATTAACTGTAATTGGCAGTGAGTTGGTGATTGGCTAGTAGCCCTTACCAGGGCCACTGGCAGTACTGGGTTCTCCCCTTCGGTCTGCATGTGTAACAGGTAGAGGAAATGATTCTGCAAAAAGGGTTAAAAAGAAAAGTAACACCCCCCCCCCGCCCCCACTCCGTATTCCTTCATTTTTTTCTTTGATTTTATTCTTATTAGAATTCTTATGAGTACATGAAACCATTCGTGTATTTCCACTCCACACCTGCAGAGGGCAATGTGAGGCTTTAGGGGTTTACCTAGGAGACCGGCAGCTCGAGTTCCGGGTCATATTAAACTGCACTCGAGCAACGCAATAACGTGTCTGTCTCCTTATCATACACAGGTATGAATAAAAACTCTTCTAAAGTAGTTGGTGTGAAATATTTATCATCTGTACTTGGAGGAAATGTTTGGAAAAGATGTTGTAAAATGTTAGATAAAATTATTTGTTTTTGGTTGAAGTATACAGCAGATGCTATAGATATCCACTCGTGGTTAGCATAATTAGCCGAATGCTACAGATTAGCTAATGAGTAACTGAAGTTGTGTGAAAGGTAGTTGTACTACCTTGTAGTTATACTATTTTGAAATGTTTGTGAAAGCATAACACTGTCCCATAGAATATTCAATGTGAGTATTAAAACGTGATGGGGAATGTTTAATGTATTAATGCTGGGTTTATGGTTCCAAACAGTAATAGTTTGCATGTTAATTAGCTTAAGATTATTAAATGTTTCCAAGGGGAATGTATTTAATTCTATATTGTATGTACTGTATTCCTTAAACATATTAACCAGTGTTAATATTAAGATAAATGTGATGTACAGTACATGGGAACGGAGGAAATAGACAGTTGTATTGATTTTACCCGAGCGATTGGTATCATTTTTGCATTTGTACAAGTTGTTGTACATGCAGTTAAGAAATGTATCTATTTAATATTTACAATATTACTGTAATATCGCAAGGTATGACCAGTACTACATACTGAAATGTCTTCAGTTGTAGTTGGTTCTTGTTGCGCATGTACTAATTTATTTTGTTCATATGGGAAAATCTAGGTACATTGCATTGAATGTAGTATTATAAGTATTGACTGAAGTGACACATTTGAATTCTGTCTTAATGGGGTAATTTTGGTTTTATTCGAGACCACCCTGTATGATGAAACAGTGATTATTTTTGTCACAATAAACTGCACTCGAGCAACGCAATAACGTCTGTCTCCTTATCATACACAGGGTTTTGTGCATGATTTGGCTTGTGCCAGTCCGGATTCCCCTAGGTCTGAAGCTGGTAACACATGGCACCCCAGCTACATTCCAAGGACTAATGGGTATCGTGCGGCACCATTGCCCGTACATTGCTCTGTATTTAGACAATTTCATTATTCATTCACGTAGCTGGTAGGATCATCTCTATTCCCCAAAGAAAGTAATCAAAAAGTTGCAGAAGGCGAGGCTTACTATGAACACAGAAAATGTCTCTTGTGGCTGCCTGAGTCACAGTTCCTTGGGTATAGGATCAGATGCGGTCTGGTAAAACGGCAGGAGAAGAAAGGTGAGGTTGTCCAATCATACCCAAAACTCAAGACAAAAAAGAGGTACCTGCCTTTCTGGGTCTTGTTAAATATTATCCCTGTTTTGGTTCCTGCTTTTCTTCTATGGCAGCACCTCTCTCAGTTCTTTTGAAGAGAAGGTGATCCAGAAAAGGTGTGCTGGACACAGGAAGAATAAAGAGTGTTCCAGCAGCTCAAGGCCCACCACACTAGTTCCCACAACTTTGACTACTCATTCCGAATCCACACAGACTCACCCGAGAACCCAAGAACTCCAAAAGTGCTGCTGTAAAGCAAATACAAATGCATTATTTGTTGCCTAAATTTTATGATTCCCTACAATCCTTCCACAGCAATCCTAATAATTATTTTTTTACAAATACAGTAACAGCAATGAAAACATGTCAATATGACTAAATTAATTTGATTCATCTTTCTTTTGGCATTGTATTAATTATTAAACCTTGAGAAATAGCAGAAAAACACTTCCCATCATATAATTATAATACATTTCATTCAAAACAAATGATGTGCATATTTACATAAAGTTTTTAAATAACTTTTTAATAAAAGTATCAGTTCTATGAAAATGTTTTTGCCCAACATTTTTTATCTTTAAGACATCCAGAAATAAAAATAAAATACTTAAATGTGTTGGGATTTTTGCATTGACGTGTGAACCCATTTACCACATCATGCTTAAAACATCAGTTTCAATGAATCATTAATTTTACTTTATAAACATGTTCTCTTTTTTATCCTACAGACATTCACTCAACCTTGTTAATTGAACCCATTTACATCTATTTAAAAAAATTATAAAATGTAAATAAATAAATAAATAAATAAAAAGAAACAAAATAAATAACCCTGGATAGGGTGCCAGTCCATTGCATGTCACACACGCACACATACACACACAAACACACACACACTCTCTCTCTCTCTCTCTCTCTCATACACACATTATGGCTAATTTTGGAATGCCAATCAGACTAATCTGAATATCTTTGGACTTTGTGATATGAAATTGGAGTTCTTGGAGGAAACCCACCAACCACGGAGAGAACATGCAAACTTGCAGACCCAAGATGGGACCCTGGAGGTGCAAGGCGACAACGCTATTCACTAAGCCACCATGCCACCTTCTAAAAAGGACTATATTCAGTAAAATATTATGAATGATGCATGATGTGCTCACTTAAGCGCTTACAGGCTTAGTGAAATCAAATCATAAAAGCAATGACAGTACAACTCACAGCTGTGTTTATTATTGAAAGTAAGAGCATTTTAACATGCACAATGTGAAGAGAACTCAAGGCATTGGGACTAAACAGCTGTGTACTCTTAAGAAAAGCACTTGTCAGTGAGTTTAATCCAAAAAAAGATTTAGACGAGCATAATGAACGGACTGTGGAGCGTTGGAAAAAGGTTATGTGGTCAGATGAGTCCAGATTTACCCCATCCAGAGTAATTTCCGCATCAAAGGAAGTAAAGAGGAAGATGAAATGATGCACCCTACATGCCTAGTGGGGGAAGTGTTATGATCTGGGGTTGCAATGGGCATATTTCAAGATGACAATCGCAGCATTCATTATGCTTAAATTGTGAAATAGTTGTTCCCCATAGCCACCCTATCCAAAATATATTTAAAAAAAATAGTAAATAATGTACAAACTCTTCCCAGAAAATAGTTGTTTCTATAACAACAAAGCAGGGCTAATCATCAAGCAAATATAGGTGTGATCATCAGGTGTCCACAAACTTTTGGCCATGTGGCATACCTATGTATGCCTTAAGGTATTCTTCACATGGTTTTTCATTAGATAGTAGAGTCCTTAGTAGAAAGTCAAGTACCTTCCTTCACTCATTGTGCAGTCACAGCAATGTTGTTCCAGATAGACCCACTGCTGTGCATTTATTGATTGAAATAATCATCCATCACCACTTAATTAGTGCTTGCCAAATATTCCATTTTAATTATTGGTTTTCAAAGATGAATGACAGAAGAATCTTTCATTGTAAAATGTGCAAGGGTAGATAAAAGACAACACTGTGGAAACAATATGCAGTCCTAGAACAATATGTGGAGAGAACAAAATAATTATAGGCATTTAAGCTTGCCTTAACTAACACATCAAAGTTGTATTAATTTTATAATGACCACCCAGCAAGTTATTACCCTGCTCTTAAAGTATTAAAGTGAACCACAGCATTTGAGAACTCCCTCATACATTTGTTTTGCTCTGGGGAAAACACCTGGTTGACATGGTCCCAGATCCAGTATGACATTTCATAAAGAAAAAAAAAGACCAACACCAAAGTGGGACTTGGATCTGACAAATATTTAGATGCAATCACACAGTTAGAGTGAATAACTACTCTGCCACTCAGATCACACTGGCATGGCCACTGGCAACACCATCCAGCCTCTTAATCCCAGCAGACAGCCGAGCTGCACATCAAGTACAGTCACAAATGCAAGTAATAGACAAATGATAATGAACAGTCACAGTGAATATACTGTGCCTTGTTCCTTAGTACTGTTGGCACTTCCTCTCCTCAAATAAGGTTTGCTCAGATGCACATATCATGTAATATTTTAGAGCTTCCTGTATCGGATACTATCGTAATTACCCATCTGAATAATGTTTGATCGTGCTATGCATTTCCTGGAAGTCAGTAAGCGAACATAAGTTTGCATAAAAATATAAATACAAATATAGACATGTGTAGTTATTTAATCGCAAGAGGTTGCAATTTAAAGGTTATATATTCTGTAAAACCCTTAAGCATGGCCAGAACACAGAAGTTGAGTGGAAAAACAGTGCTTTTCAATAAAAAGGAAGTGAGTAGGGGAGCTGAGAGACGGCAAGGGTTCAAAGGGTGCCAATTTTTGTTCAGTCCGAGCAGATTGATGAGCACTGCTGGCAGAAGCTAAAGGTGAGGAAGCCGAGGATGTGGTCAAGGCTGAACGGCGGCCCCTTCTTGGTGGTATGCTCCGCACGAGGGATTCCTGGGGCAGTCTGACTCTAAATAATAGAGGAAATGGAGAGAAGACTGTGAGTGATGCACCCAGAACAAGCTACTCACCAGACTAGTGGTTGGATGTCCTATTGTAGACAGCCGATGACAGAGACACGGTAGATGAAAACTTAAGGCCAGCCCTGGTAAGTTAGGGCTCCCCACCTTCTTGAGCACTAAGTGGAGCTGGCCATGGTGCTGAACAGGTTTTTGGGCTTTGATATCCTAACAGCTTGAACTTGAACACAGTAAGAGGCACTGACTGTAGGCTTACTGTACCTTCACAATGCATGGTCAGGAATATATGTATAATTTTTGTATCAAGTATTTGCTGTTGTTATTTGTTGTTCTCTGGACACAAGATTAAAACAGATGCCACTATGAAAGATTGATTAAGATGAATGCAAAATATAGAGAAGGAGCTTTTTATAGACAGCATTATTAAATAACAATTAAATAGGAATAAGCTACGGAGTCATAGCAAAAAGGTTAAACATCACTTTTAGCACAATTGCTTCCATGACATGAGAATGAAAAGTTAAGGTAGCTACAACTAATTGAATCATAACAGGTACACCAGGCAATGTATTCTTTTGTGTGATTTATTGCAAGAATTAGCTTTTTTTTTTTTTTTTTTACATTTTTTTTTATAAAGCTTAACTGCCACCCTAACCTACAAAATAAATAACTACCAAAAAACAATTATTGGATGTAGGTGGGTGTTGGCAGTCAGTTACAGGGCTGGACAAATTAGCGAGAAATGATACTTTATTGAAATATTAGATAATGTATCAAATATTGCTCAGTTTCCGAGTAAAATTATTCAGCAAATAAATGTTGATAAACATTTTTCACTAAAAAGTAAATGTATTTAACTGATTATATAATGTTACTATTATGATTTCATGTAGGAAGTCCATGCCTTTGATTTATTCTGGTATAGTTTCCCTGAATGCTTAGTCCTTTACATTGTGTTGTTTATGATCTTACAGAAAGTGTAGACCACAGCAGGTCAATGATGCACATGCATTAATGCTTGGACTGGTTGCTGAAGTGAGAACTAACCAGGAGATAGTTTATTGGGAGCATTTGATCTTTCACCTGGTGCTCAGTTACCTTGACTGTCACAGTTTGTATTACTGTACTAAATAGGGTGACACACCATTGGTGTCATTGCTATTAGCATGGTAAAACTGTGCAGTTTGGGGCAGAGACATGAATTCTTGTGGTTTAAATTTGACATTAATTTGGCCAAAAGAATTCAAGTGAATAGGAAATTTGTCCTAAAACCTATAAATGAGTTGAAGATTAAAAGTGAGTGAAATTGCATGGACATTAAACTAAGCCCTTAACTGACGATGTGGAAAGCCTGTCCCAGTGCTGAATGAATCTTTGTGTACTTCAATCACTGGAGTCTGAAATAGCCAAGTGAAAGTTAATTATAAGGCTGTTAAAATAGACCTCTATAGTTATGCTTAATTAGCCTTTTGCCATTAAAAAATGGATGTCATTTTTTGAATGTCAGTCTTGTGCAAATTGTATTGTAAAGGAATTCCAAAGCCTTTCTCCAAAGGATCACAACTAAGTGAAGAAAGTACTTAGTGGTGATTATATTTCTTTAAGTAATTAGATTAAAACATATTTATAATAGGTGTCTTTGTGCCATTCCATTATAAGTTCAAGCACAAGAGACCTAAAAGATGGACTGTAGATGAGTCAACAAGTAACAAGCAACACATTTAATTTTGTACATCACACCATTTTATTATTGCTGTGGCTTTGTTTTTCTCCTGGCCTTTGAATTTATAGGTTTTTCATGTAATTGGTCTGTGATCATTACCTGTGTCATTTTTGATTTGTGTAATCGTGCTGTGTATTTGTGCTGGTTTATAGTCATTGGTCTTGTTTGTGCTTTAGGGCTTCTCAGTTGTTCATGGCAATAGAGTTTGGTGGGGATAGACAACATCACTAAAGACTAATTCTCAATTGAGAGGCTATCACATTGACTCATGCTATCTAATTAATTTTGATGTTGTATCCCAGGGGCGGCGCGGTGGTGTAGTGGTTAGCACTGTCGCCTTGCACCTCCAGGGTCCGTGTTCAATTCCCAGCCTGGTATGATTCCGTTTCTGTGTGAATAGAGTTTGCATGTTCTCCCTGTGCTTGGTGGGTTTCCTCTGGGTACTCTCGTTTCCTCCCACAGTCCAAAGACCTGCAGATTAGTCTAATTGGCATTTTTAAGTTGTCATTAGTGTATGAATGAGTCTGTTTGTGTGTGCACCCTGCGATGGATTGGCACACTGTTCAGGCCATCTGTAACCCTGAATATAGGATATTGAGTGAATGAGTTGTCTCAGTTGACAGTGTGGTAGTTTATATTGCACAATATTTGCATATTGGGAAAAAGGAGACACATTTAGACACAGTGCATGCACTTAACCTTTAGGTCCAGACATTTTTCAGGTTTTTTCTATATAATCCTCTGCTACACTATCCACTTATCCAAGCATTTCACTAGAGCTTGGTTACCATCAAGGTAGAAGTCTCAATTCTCAAGTGTGCTAAAGCCATGATTGGAATCCCTGCTTTTCATCTAAAACCCTGGCCTCCCAGGAACTCCTATAATGGCCATGCAGTGTTTATGAATGGTTTTCAAGTATTTGGTGTTTCACTCATTGAATGTTCACTGGAATGAGTGCAATATGCTCCAAGCAAGGATTGTATGCAGACGTATGGTCTTCTTAAAATTTTTAACTTCTTTATGTCCCAGTTTGACTTAAACGCCCCTCGTAACACAAGTAAACATACTGCTCCATAATTATGACCCATCACATCAAATCAGGTTGCACTTTGGGAAATTCGAGTTATGCGAAATCATAATTTCAGATTTCTGTTTCAATAAATTCTATTTTGATACCACGTTTATCATAATTTAAAAAGAACAGAGTTTTGAGAGGAGATGATTAACATCTTGTACAACTGTACACTGCAAAATTCCCAGTGTTGATTTAACTCGCCCATGTGTTTATATATGACCTAATGGTCACGAATGTACTCTAAAAGTGTTAAATCAAAACTCTGGGTGTTAATTCAAGACTAATGATTTTGCTGTGTATAACACACACATACGCACAACGACTAACCAAAAGAGAGAGAGAGAGAGAGAGAGAGAGAGAGAATGAAAGAAAGAAAAAAGGATTTAAATAAGTAAATAAATAAGAGCCTTTGATTGGATAATTACTGCAGTAATTAATATGTTTCAGCTGGCAACACTTCTTTTAACCCTAACTGATATAGTGTCTTATTTCTTAAATATCCATGTCGGCAGATCCATGTATCTTATGGTCATGGGAAAAAAAATCTTTCAGTGCTTCAGATGCGTCAAATTATAGGCCTGCATCAAACAAATAAAACATCTAAAGAGATTGCTGAAATGACTGGAATTGAGTTAAGAACTGTCTAATACATTATTAAAACTTAGGATAGTGCTGAATTGTCAACTTAGTGGAAGAAATGTGGTTTTATGAAAAGATTTTATGAAGAGAAATATTTGTTGAGAGATGCCCATGCACAGAGGGAATTCATTTACATTTATTTACAAAGCATCCTCAACATGATTGCCATTTCTTTGTTAATACACACTCATGAGCAATTAACATTAACATGTAGTGTTATACATGTACTTGCTCAATTATACAAATTTCCTTTTTTTTTCTTTTTGTTACTGATGCTTCCTTATTTTTAGCTATCATAAATAAGATCCATTTATTATAAAGACCAGTTTATTATATACAAGTGTCACTACACAGTCTATTATAAAGAAGTGTTGCTGCAATTACAGAGCAGCATCCAAGTGCAAAGTACCTCTACTGCATAATACAGTACACATGCATACATGGTACAGATGGATTACAATGAGAAAGGGTAGAACCATTTAAGAAGCAGGCTAAAGGCAAATGATCTGTGCTGTCCTTTACAGATTATGCTTCATAATGAAGTAAAAGAATTTTCAATCTTTCCTTGTGCATTTTTTCTGCTTTTTTTTTTTTTTTTTTCATTTTTGTGGGGAGGGGACAAAGCTGACAGCATCCTAGTAGTCATACAGACGGTAACTACAGAATACAGATGGAGCCACGCTGCCTGAGACTTGGGAGCCGAATATTCTTTTTTTGTGCTACATTTCACTCATTCACTTAGTGTAAGATGTATTCAAGTATTCAGCCAAACAATAATTATTCACTGCCCCCCCTCTCTCGCTCTCTCTCTCTACTGTAAGCATCATGTATAATATGCTTTTTTTTTCTACTCTGCCAAAGTCTAACTATGCGTTCACTACAACAAAACTCACACATTTTGTACTTTATTGTACATGCTGTCAGATGAGGAGTAAACTTAATGGGCCTAATTGCATGATGCTCCCTGAAGCTTAAAAAATGCCTAGTTAAAACATTTTTAGTAACAGCCAATTTTGTTTATCTGCCAGTTTTATGACACCATATTCATAGTCAGTTTATTAAAGGCAGTGTATTTGCAGTGGGGTCCAAAGGTCCACTAGTGAAACTGCTTCTGTTTTTTTTTTTTTTTTTCCACCTTTTTTTTTGTAATACAACGATTTAATTGCAAATTATATTATTGACAGCAACTTCAGCAAACATTATTATTATTATTATTATTATTATTATTATTATTATTATTATTATTATTATTATTATTGTTACATTTTTGGACTTTAGACTTTCCTTGTATAAAAGTCTCCTTTTTGTGATCTACTGTATCTACTTTGCTTTATGGATTTTTTTTTCTTTTTTCAAAAAAAAAAAAAAAACATGTAAGTCAATACAATGCCAGATTCACAAACATGAGAGAAGGTTTACTAATAATTTACTATAATTAATTAATTAATATGTTTTATTAATACCAAGCATTCAAATTAGTCCAGCAGATCTTGCTGTGTACTGAGCAGTGCTAAGTCTTATTTACTCATGTCACATTACCCCTTTCTCCCTCACACACACACACACACACACACACACACACACACACACACACACACACACACACACACACACACACACACACACACACACACACACACACACACACCTATATTACATGGTTTATAAAGCCTCATAGAGTTCCAAGGTGAGACGTTTGCAGGACACTTATATCTTATAACCCCCAGTTAGCTCGTAAAAATATATGAAAAAAAAAACGGGAAAAAAATGTTAGAAGTTATAAAATCAGTGACCTGTTTGGTTAGTTAATGAGTTCCTGGAGGAGAGAAAGATAAGTTTGAATTTTGATTGCATGCTCCACCTATTAACACTCTGCTTTTGCTGCTCTGATTCAGCCTGTTTCATGTGGATACATGTGACCGTGGTTTCTAAATAAATCCCAGACACATGCAAACTAAACCAGCAAAAAATATGAATTAATAATGAAATAGCAATGAATTATTATGATGCTCTACCTCAGGCAACCAAGTGTACATTAGCACCATTTGTACACTGTGACTTGCGTTCTGGAAAGCAAATCCTTGACAAATGAACAAAACATCCTAGCTTTTTCCCGGTGCCAAAACTGATTCTATAATTGACTCGAGTGTCTCAGATTTGAATAGTGATGGCTTTCTATTCCACTGGGGTTTGTTTGCAAATTGATCACACATACAATTACACCTATAAAACAAACACAGGCTTCAGTCATTAGGCGAATCACTATGCCGAACAAAGCATATGCATGAGCTAAATACTGTAAGTCGAGTACACAAGTATGCTATATACAAAATGTGTGCTAATGCTACAGTATAAAGGCATTGAGATTACGCACTCACACACTCATTGTCTATACCACCTCACCCTGTATACATGGTCGTCCTGGAGCCTATCCCAGGAGACTTAGGGCACACACCCTGGACAGGGTACCAATCCAACGCAGGGCACACACACACACACACTATGGGCAATTTGGGAACTCCAATCAGCCTAATCTGCATGTCTTTGGATTCTGGGATTCTGGAGGAAACCCACAAAGCATGAGGAGAACATGCAATCTCCATGCACACAGACCCCAGGGCGGGAATCAAACCTAAAACCTCGAGGTGCAAGGCAACATTATTAACCACTACGCCACTGTGCTGCCTGCACTGAGATTAGAATAAGTAAAACCAAATAGCACTTTGTGGTAACTGTTAAATCTGTTAAGGTTTTATTTACATATGGTCGTTATCACAAAACGACTTTACAGAAATATACAGTACACACACACACACACACACACACACACACACACACACACACACACACACACACACACACACACACACACACACAGGAAAGCACACACAGACACAAGCTTATATACCCTAAAAAATGCTGGGTTAAAAACAACCCAACCTGGGTTGCAAGATGGGTGAGATATTCAATCCAAATGCTAGGTAATATTTAACTATAATGTTGGGTTAATTCTACCTCACAAATAGGTTATTATTATTTTTATGTCTTACATGTCTATGGGTAAAACAGTTTAAACTGTTAAATTACTTTGATATACTGGTCTATTACAAAAAAAAAAGTTTTGCAAACTATACACATATGCAATAAACAACACCCAATTAATTGTACAAATCATAGAAAAAATATTTATTTTTATTTTTCAAAAGCACAAAATCAGATAATACAAACAAAAAGTTCAACAGCAACATCATTACGATATTATTACTGAGAAGCACTAATGCCTGAGAGCAGTGCTGGTCATTATCTCCCAACATCAGGATGTAGGGCTACAGCCTTGACACTTCAGCCTGCTGGAGATATTCCACGGTGTCGGTTTCAACCTTAGAAAGAAAGAAATGAAAGAAAGTAAAAGTTTATGGAAAAATCGAGAGGGTTGCCTAGTATGCATATTTGTAAAAAGATTAGTGTTTTGTAACACCTCAGCTTTTTATATGTGGTTGCTAATGCTAGCAACGTAGCTAAATGCTAGCGTCCTGCTGGCACTACAGTTAACAGTTTAGCCTTCATTCATCGCTTCACCATCTTCATACACCCTGCAAGCATTATACAAAGAAAGCTAAAAAACTTCAGACATTTTTTCAGTTTCTTTCATGCACAGGTGGGATTCTTTGGTTTGGCTAGCTAGCAGCCATTGTCAGATAAACTAGCATGCTATAGCACAGACCAGGCTGAAAGTTTGAGTGTAACGTTAACACCGTAACAGTAATAAATGTTACATACAGTGAACAAATTCAGTCATAGGTGACTGAAAGTGTGTATACAGACCTTATATTTAACGTTTAAATTTTCTCTTAAATGCGTGAGGAGGAAAAAAAAAACACACGAAGCTGACACAGACTCTGAATACACCTGTGAACTTCGGGGGAGGGGCGGTCTTGTCTGTGATGTTAGCTGTCACTTGCTAACCCAACTCCAACAAAAAGTTAAACAAAAAGTACCCAACTCCCTGTAAATAACCCAGGAAAATTACCCAACAGAGGCAACCCAGCCTTTGGGTAGTAAAAACAACCCAGCATTTTTTTTTTAGTGTGTATATATAAAGTATATATATTGTCTGTGTGAATAGAAAGTCAAAAGTGGCAGGTGCGTTTGTGTGCACACAAGTGTGTATACATTTCTGTGAAGCCACTTTGTGATAATGTCCATATGTAAATATGGACTATAATGCACTCTCTCAGATAAAATGCTATTAAAACAAGTAAAGAGCTGTAGTGGTATGATTGGAACCACCTTATTATATATGCAGTTCCACCCTTGTAAATCTCTGATCATTAATATCTGCTGTCATTCCTCTTCAAACACTTTACATTCTGTGTGGAAAACCTATCCTCCCTCACCACACCACCTTACAAATTCCCCACAAAGTGAGAGCCCGGAGAAAACGTCTCTGAAGTGCTTCTTCACTTATTCTGGTCCACTGTGTGGTGTTGGCATTGCTTTGGCATTCATACCTGTGAATATTTCATCAGCTTTCAGTCACTGGGAGCCAATGTATATTATTTCTTTCTCTATGATCTCTATAAATAATATATACAATTGTCTTCTTGCTATCGATTCAGAGAGGTCAAAAATAATGCAGGGGACAAAATGAGACTCTGTGGACTGTTGAAACAGAAAACTCATTAAGAAGAGAATTGACCTTGCTCTAATTTGAAATGTATGATACACAAACTTGCACTTTAGAATGCATTAATTATGGAGCTGACTTATACAGGAAAGGAAGTTTTGATTAAAATTTTATAGACTTTTGTATGTGCTTCTGCAATTTTGTTTAGTTTTTTTTTCATTTCGCAATTTTTTTTGACACTTAATGAGAGACATCAACATTTGATAACGCTGTGAACAAGTGTGATGTGTGATGTCATTACACACTGATTAGCTGTAACAGGCAGAGGTGGCAGAAGTTCACAAACTCAATTCTCAAGGAAAAGTACAAGTACTTTGCCAAACTTGTGCTCCAATACAAGTAGAAGTATCACTTCATTTTTTTTTTTTTTACTCTAGTTGAAGTACTAATTACATGCTCTAAAATGTACTTTAAGTAGAAATGAACTCCACAAATACACAGATTTCTCTGGATATCTATCAGCTGGAGTTACTGATAAACAGTTTAAAAGTATTTTAAACACAGTTGAAGTTGTTGCTGTTGATTATAGGAATTCACAAGCCTAGTGAAGATTAATAGTGACAAGATTTGCCATTCAATAAAAGGGGAGACAAATAACATTGATTACATTTTTACAGGGGCACATGTCAAGGGAAGGGATGAATGGATGCATGGATGGATGGATGGATGGATAGATAAATGTATTATTATTATTATTATTATTATTATTATTATTATTATTATTATTATTATTATTATTAAGCCTAGCCTGTTTTGTCTGTCGCACAGAAGAGCTACTGTAGGACAATTTGCTGACAAAGTTAATGCTGGTTATGATAGAGAGGAGTCAGAACAAACAGTGCTCACAGCTTTCTGCATATGGCATTGTGTAGCTGAGTCAGAGTGCCCATGCTGACCCTTGGCCACTACTGGAACCACAGCCGGCACCAAGGAGCAAAAGCAGAAGGTGTTTTTTTTCTTTACATTGTGTGTCTGTACATCACTTACCTAAAAAAAGAGATGGCTCGAGGATGGACTATGGGCAGAATAAGAAACAGTGGAGGCAGTGTGATGCTCTAGGCAATGTTCCGTTGAGAATCCTTAGGTCTTTGCATTTATGTGAATGTTACTTTGATATGTACCGCCTACCTAAGCCAAATACACTAATTCAAGGCAACAGTATTCCCTAATGGTTGTGGCCTCGTTCAGCAGGATTATGCACTTACCCAAACTGCGAAATAAGTCGAGGTGTTGACATTACCTCTAAATTCTCCAGATTTCAATCCAGTTGAGCATCTTGCTGGACCAACTATGCTATTACTTAGACCCATCTAACAAATGTCAGGACTTAATGAATCTGCTGCTTATGTCTTAGTGCAAGATACCACAATATACCTTCAAAGGAGTCACAAGAGTCATGCATCAATGGGTCAGGGCTGTTTTGGCAGCCCAAAGGGGAGCTATATAATTATGGCCAGGTTTAAATGTTATGGTTGGTTGGTGTACAATAGACATAGTGGACCTATGTTGAATAAGGCCAAATGTATCAAATAATTTTAATAATAGTAAATCCGATATATTGGAGCAGTGATGGCTTAAATGTTTAAGGCTCCCAGTAACTGATCAGTATGTTGGGGTTTCAATAAAAAATATACATGACTGGTACAAGCTTAAAAATAGCAATCCAAAAATATACTAAAAATACTAAATATACTAAAAAATACTTTTTTTTTTTTAACAAAAAGTTGCAAGAATTTATATATATATACAGTACAGACCAAAAGTTTGGACACACCTTCTCATTCAAAGAGTTTTCTTCATTGTGTTCTTTATTGTGTTCTTTAGCCCAGACAAGTCTCTTCTGCTTGTTGCCTGTCCTTAGCAGTGGTTTCCTAGCAGATATTCTACCATGAAGGCCTGATTCACACAGTCTCCTCTTAACAGTTGTTCTAGAGATGTGTCTGCTGCTAGAACTCTGTGTGGCATTGACCTGCTCTCTGATCTGAGCTGCTGTTAACCTGCGATTTCTGAGGCTGGTGACTCGGATGAACTTATCCTCCGCAGCAGAGGTGACTCTTGGTCTTCCTTTCCTGTGGCGGTTCGCATGTGAGCCAGTTTCTTTGTAGCGCTTGATGACTGCACTTGGGGACACTTTCAAAGTTTTCCCAATTTTTTGGACTGACTGACCTTCATTTCTTAAAGTAATGATGGCCACTCGCTTTTTTCTTCACTTAGCTGCTTTTTTTCTTGCCATAATACAAATTCAACCTCTTTGAATGAGAAGGTGTGTCCAAACTTTTGGTCTGTACTGTATAAACAAAACAAAATTGTAAGTAATGAACAAAACTGTATAAACAAAATTGTATATATATTTTTTTCATAAAGAAAACTATATAAACAAAATTGTAAGTAATACTATGAAAAAAGGAGGAAATTGCATTAAAAGTTTCCTTTCCTCTTTCACTAAAGAACATCTCATTTTAAATTAATCTACTTTTCTCTACCAAATTTGCAAGAATAATACATTTTCAACAAGAAATGAGTTCTCACTTTGATTAACAGAATAATCTACAGTGCCTCTGTCACATCACCTGCTGTGTGTTACTTACTACAGCATTTAAACACACACTGCATTGTCTCTTCCATTATTTGACCTCTGTTTGTTCTCACAATATCTTTTTATTTGCTCATTAAAATGTTTAGAATCCCTGTTATCTGTTTTGCTGATGGCGTGACCACACAGGAGCAGCACAGACTCCTGAGATTTTGAGAATCAGTATCTGATTACAAATGAAATTAATTATGCTCATGGTGGTTTTGCTTTGTAAAAAAAAAAAAAAGAAGAAGAAGAAGAAGAAGAAAAAGAAGAAGAAGTCAAGAAACTCACTTGTAGCAATTGCAGCAAGCAAATAATTCTTTAGGTAGAGTCTTTGCATTTTCTGCTGCATTCGTTAAACTTCTAACCTAACACTAACAATATATATACTTTTTCAAATAATTTTTGTTTGCTTAACAGAATTTAGCAATTGTGACAAGTGACAGCTTTCCCCAGACCACCACACATAATAAAATACTATATATGTTATTGTGGTTTATCAATTTCAGTTCAATAATTTCACTTTTATAAGTAACACTGTTTGACCTCAAATATTAAACATTATACAACAGTTAGTTCCAAACAAGTAATTTTGTTAGTACTGTTGTACTGTTGTAGGAAAGTGATATCACATTAGAGGGAGCGTTTTTGTTTTGGATATCAGTACGACTATGAGTTGGTTGTAGGTATGAGGGCACTGCCAGAGTGCTAAAGGTTTCACAGCTGATGCTGATATTGCTTCTTATTTATTTATTATTCTGTATCTCAGAGTCACTTAAATATACAGTACATGTACTTGGCAAGTACTAATTATTTTCATAAAAGAGTAACAGATGCATTTAGTTTAAAGAATAATGATTTAATTGGTTATTAGGTTGACCAAAGCATACATGGCTCTACAAAGCCCTTATGTTTGCTTTACAGGATTTAAAAATAAAATATCATGCAGCAATGCATACAGGCAATAAAATAAGAACAGAAATGGCTGTACATGCTAATCTTATCAGACCATGCTCTAATGGCAATGTCTTAGTGTGCCATTTTGCCATCTCTTTTCGTTTAGGCCATGATTTTTGAAACCAGCCTTAAAGCAAAACACCATTTAGACTAAACGGCTCTTTTTTTCCCTCAGACAATCAAGGCAGTAACTAGAATATTATTTACTGGATTGGCAGTGTTAAAATTAATGTTGCACAACTCCTCAGCTTTAAGGAATGGCTTTGAAAAAGCAAATGAAAAAGTGCACCTTTGCATCCTGTTATATCTCGGCACAAATGACATGTGAAAGCCCAAAGATGATATTCCTTTCACACTGAACAACACAGTCGTTATGCTAGAATTATGGGCTTCAGAGTGTATTTGCATGTTCTTTTGGAGTGTGGAAGCGTCTTCACTTTCTAAGCTCTTAGAGCGCTTTTAATTTATTGATTTCATTGTTCTTCCTTTCACTGCAGCCACCCTTGTATTTGCACTAGATAAAGCCAGGTCTGCTCATGCAAAAAGCAAAACTCTGTAGGAGAGCACATTTGGTTCTGAGGGCAATGTGTTCCAGAGTTGAGGGGGAAAAAAATGTTTTATGAACTTCATTTTATCAATATGCTGTGGGATGACAATGTGCTCTAAATGCTCTTTGATATGCTTTTGTTAAAAAGCAAATTAATATATTTTTTTACTATAAGGTGCACATCAAGGGGGGCCGGACACATGATTATTCAGCCACTATCTAAGCCATTTTGTTATTTATTCAGTTTTAGTTTGTAATGACTGTCACGTCTACGTTTGTCGCAGGCTTGCTGGGATTCTGATGATTGCTTAGGTAAGGCCCCACGGCATCAACTGAAAGTCTGTTATCTGCATGCTACATTCCGTGCAATTGACAGGGATGCAATCAGAGACATGTTCAAGATGATTGCTTCTGCTTTTTACAAATATCTACTTTTTAGAGGGTGAAACAAGTAGAATTTATATTTATGGCAGGATATAAAAATTAAGTAAAGACAGGCTGGACAAACTGTTTCCAACGAGTATATACAAAACATGAGCAAACTACTGTCCAAAAGTCCAGAGTTTAAAATGTCATCAACAAAATGGTAACATTTATAAATCATATTTGACCTATCTTGAAGCTATTTTGTATTTTCTATTACTTCTCTGTTTGTAAATTACAAACTAGTAATACCATGGTGCTATTGTCCCTATTATTTGTTTGCAGTTACTTGAGCTATGCTTTTAGTTCTGGCAGATGATGACTGTGAGTTATTATCATGGCATCAGTATCTTGAGTGTTGCCTTAAACGTGTTTTATCTGGCTTGAGATAAACTTTGGGACCCAATACCAGAGTGCAAATATTTAAACATCCTTAGAAAATGCTCTTCCTTATGCATTTATGTTGCAAGTGCATGCTTTTGCTTATTTGCTTATTTCTTTTTTAACTAATTCATAAAATGAGAAGTTAAGCAAGACCTTATCCTCACTGGTCATACTGATTGCAGGTAGTCAAATGATATTGTTGTAAGTGGGTAATGTAGCAAACCATTACCCAGAATAATTATTACTTCTTAATTTTTTAAACTAAAAAAGTTGTCACGTGTTAATTATATTCATTTGCCTTTTTTTTTTTTGATGGTTTATGTCGCATTAATTTGGAAGGTTTATGTCACTAATTTGTAGGGTATGTCTCAGCTCCATTCTAGTGCGGTCCATCAAGACTATTTTGCTATTTTTAAAGCTAATTATCAGAAACCACGGTCCTCAGTTCCACAGCAACACAAAACAGACCAGTATGATGCAGATATGCAATTAAACTGCTCCGAAAGACTTATTACCAAATTAAAAAGCCCTGATTATTTGTTTTTTGTTTGTTTAGCCAGTTGAATTCTCAAAATTAAAGTGTAGAGGTGTGATTTTTCTGCAATGTCATGGATCTGACAGTATTTCAGACTGTAACTTTAGCGACATATTTACATTAATGAGCTTATATTATATAACATAAGCGCACTATTATACTTTCTGTAGTAACTACTCACATTGTACTGTATAAGTTTTCTTATACTGCATATTCATCATGCGCTTGCACAGCAGATACTTCACATAACGCTAAGAACAAATAATTTACAAAAAATATATATTTAACATAAAAAATAATAAACACCCGTTGGCCAAAAAAAGTAGAGCATGCAAAATATTTCATCATCTTTATATTTTATTATGGCACACAAAGTGGTGTCCAATCCACATGGGGAAACGATTCCTCATGCTCCCAGGCCCATGCAAGAGAAGAAAAAGTCCATTGATGGGATTAAATCTTTTTATTCTGACCGCATTTTTTTTTTTGGTGAAGTTGCTGGTTTAGCATTATCCTTCCAGGTTTAAATTTGCCAGACAGGTTCCAGTAGTTTGAAAAATCTCCTTAGTTGTTTTCTTTGCTTGCAGGCACTTCTGAAATAGTCCTTTAAAAATTGATTTTAATAAAGGAATGTTTATAGTTTCTATAACAAAAATGGAAATAGAAGCTAATTTGTCTCAGGGAGTTAAATTAGCATTAAATATAAAATACAGACCAAAAGTTTGGACACACCTTCTCATTCAAAGAGGTTGAATTTGTATTATGGCAAGAAAAAAGCAGCTAAGTAAAGAAAAACGAGTGGCCATCATTACTTTAAGAAATGAAGGTCAGTCAGTCCGAAAAATTGGGAAAACTTTGAAAGTGTCCCCAAGTGCAGTCACAAAAACCATCAAGCGCTACAAAGAAACTGGCTCACATGCGGACCGGCCCAGGAAAGGAAGACCAAGAGTCACCTCTGCTGCGGAGGATAAGTTCATCCGAGTCACCAGCCTCAGAAATCGCAGGTTAACAGCAGCTCAGATCAGAGAGCAGGTCAATGCCACACAGAGTTCTAGCAGCAGACACGTCTCTAGAACAACTGTTAATAG